>CM076413.1:35821987-36072215 GCA_038363315.1 Mugilogobius chulae
GTCAATATCACCCACAAGATTTTGAAAGTTTTTGCAGAAGAATTTGGTAATAAAGTACAATTCTAAGCCTAATATTCCAGTATGTCTAAAAATGTGTCAAAATTTGATTTTGTTTTGCACACAGAATTCCTTATGTATGTATGAAAACACAACATCATACAAAAACTTGTAAAACCTTTTTCTTACAGTATTTATGTTTTTTCTTATTTACCTGCAATGACATGCCTTAAAAGCCTTTGTATTGCACCCAAATCAACACATATTTTATTACTTAGGTAGAGCTTGTAGCTTTTGAGGAGACATTGGCTTATAATAACTAAGGTTTCACATGTGTGATTATGTTGTAGTATTTATCTGTCAAAGACAGGTGTTGGCCTGTGGTCTGTTTGTACTCCTCTACAAAGGAAGCTGGCAGCCTGAAGGTGACTTGAGAGAGCTGTGAGAACCTAGGGCAGACAGACAGGAGAGCACGGCATCCTCGCGCAGACTTACACTGAGTGGGTGAGTGTGAACTCTGATTGTGCATTGTGTGTGCGTGCGTGTGTGGTTTGGATGTGAAGGAGGTGTTTGCTGCTGCTGCAGTCTACAGTCTAGTCTCCATATTTATGGACCTGTCGTGTGACTGAACAGGAGGCATATAGGTTAGGCTACTGTGGATGTTTTCAGGGTGATCTATTATGTAAAATCCACTTTTCTGTGTGTCATTACTGTTATAATCATTGTTAACTGATCACTGATGACTGTTTCTGGTTCAACAAGCACGGGCTCCCATGTTAAATCCCTATAGGGGTTTCACAAAAAATATATAGTAATAATAATAATAATAATAAATAAATAACTAAATTAAAAATGGGTTTATATATATATATATATATATATATATATATTAGTAGTGCTGTAAAAAAAATTGAAGAGATTAATTAATTGATCTGCAATTAATTTATCTAAGTAATCTATTTTTAATCTCACCTAAAATTGCCGAGAAAACACTCAACTTAATTGTTTTTGTTTTGTTTTTATCCAATTTAATGAATTATATTATTGTTGCAGATGGGAAATATTAATATATTGCAAAAAATTAAGACTAGGAAGTTTTTTGTTGCTAAGTTGAACAACCCTTATGTCCACTTTGCAACTCGCGTATGAACAATGAAGTTAAAGATTTCAAAATAGATTAACGCGATTTAAAAAATTAACTCGATTAATATGTCTGTAATTAATTAATCTCAATTAATAGTTAGTTGTTGTTAATATATAGTTGTTGTTAAGAAAATTTTAAGTTATAGGCGAGATATGTTTTTTAGACTGAAAACAACCAGTGAGGGGGCACATAACTGGCTAGCAACAAATATTTGAATTCTTCAAAAACATTATGGCACTTTACAGGGGGGCAATTTACTTCCGGAACCAGGCCGATCTTCTACGGAAGCTCAGTACTGCCAACCTCTTCTTAATTTTTTTTTCCAGCTGTATCACGAAATTTTGTGATAACTATCACGTAATTACGTGATATATATACTTTTTTTTTTTGCATCACGAAATAACGTGATACTATCACGAAATAAGTGATACTATCACGCAATAACGTGAAACAAAAAACAAACAAAAAAACAAAAATTGTATTATTATTTTTGGTATTATTATTTTTGGTATCACGTTATTTCGTGATAGTATCACGAAATAACGTGATACCAAAAAATAATAATGTTTTTTTTTTTTTTTGGTATCACTTTATTACGTGATAGTATCACGTAAAAAAATTATTATTATTATTTATTTATTATTATTTTTGGTATCACGTTATTTCGTGATAGTATCACGAAATAACGTGATACCAAAAATAATAATACATTTTTTTTTTTTTTTGGTATCACTTTATTACGTGATAGTATCACGTAATTACGTGATACAACTGGGAAAAAAATTAAGTAGAGGTTGGCAATACTGAGCTTCCGTAATCTTCCACTCTTGAACTGGATTGGATTGATTAAAGGGGCACTGTGTAAAAAAAAAATAAAATAAAGTGATCCCACTTTTGAACACCAGGGGAGCCTTTCCAATGCATTTTGCCTATCTACCCTGCTGACATCTAGCGTCAATTTATCACATTCCGGCCCGTAATAAAACATTTCAAATACGTATAAATGTATCACAATTGATGTGGATTGGTTAACAGTGCTCTCTTAAGTATTCATGTTGTAAAGAATCAATATGATTTAAATGTTTGTGGACTATAAGTGATAATTAAAAATTCCTCTCAATCTTACACAGTGCCCCTTTAATGCAAGTTTGAGTAATTATGTACCACCTACCACTTTGTGTACTTCTTACTTTATAAACTGTTATTAAGACATTTAGGGTTTTTTTTTTCTTTTCTTTTCTTTTTGCCCTGCTGTGCATCTGAGTTAGCACATAGCTGGCTAGCCTGCGATATGTCTTTAAAGGTTGTATGGAGGATTTTTCAAACCCAACAACTGTTTGCTGTTTTTGATGCACATGTGTTTCCCTCCCAGGGCCACGCCCTTCACTGCTAACTGGGCCAATGAGCTACTTAGGAACACTGAGTGTTTGCTTGACAAGTTAACAGGCCAATACATAACGAGGTACCTCGTTTTGTATTGGTCAACGTTTTACTGGCCTCATCATGTCCACAGTTTAGATATTCTTATAATTTTTTTTTTGGCTGTTTGAAATCTATGCAACTGTTTTTGACCAAGACTGACAACAACAATTTTTGAAAATCCTCCATACATTTAAAGCGAACCCTGGATATAATCACATGTTTATCCTAAAACACTTATAATATCATCACTTATATAAATACAGGACAAATACCTTGGAAGTATTTGTAGTTTTATTAAAATAGTGTTATGAAGAAATGACATGGATCCTGCCATTTTGCTGTTTTTATGACATAAAATAGTGTTGTTAGGTAACAGGCAGTAGCAGGTAACCAAGCAACATGAATTCCTGGGTTAAACCTTGTCAGTTTGAGCCGGAGCAAAGCCAAATACAGAACGATTCTGTGGAATCTAGTAAAACTGAAGATAATCAAGAGGAAGAGGCAAGAACTGGACACTGTCAGTGGTGTTTTTGTGGCAACTGTTCACAGATGAAATTGTGGGAGTAACCATAGAAACATTATTATACAGTATGTCATCAACGAAAATGGCGGCTCCTAGTGGCTTGAAAACAACATAAACAATGACAATTTTATAAAAAATAGTAAGCAGTTGTATATATTTGTTTGTAATTTATTTTGATAAGCATGACTAGTACTCGTGTTTTAGCCAGATTTGTCTTTATATCCAGGGTTCCTTTTAAGGTCTTATTGTTGTAATTGTGGGGTGCACAGTAGCCAAGTGGTTAGAGCTCTGGCTTCCCAATAATGAGGTCGAGGGTTCGACTCCCGAGTCGGACCATATCAACATCTCACAATCTCTCTGGGTGGAGTTTGCATATTCTTCCCGTGTCTCCGGGTACTCCGGTTTCCTCCCACCTACAATAGGTGGGTTTCAGATGACATCACAACCTTCTACAGGCCAATGTAATTTCAATGAGGTGGAGGGCAGCTAAAATAAATATTGTTTAATGCAATTTTTTTTTGTAATACAAATGAGTAGTGGGTCTAGTCATTATAGAAATAATCACTTTTTAAATTAGCTAAATATTTTTTGAATTATTCCACGACAAAGTCTAATGTTATTAATAGGAAAAACTACCTCTTGCCCTCCACCTGACTTATAACTGCCAAGAATTCTAGAATGTGAAACCCACCTATTCTCTAATTTCCCTTAGTGAGTGAATGAGAGAGTGAATGGTTGTCTGTCTAACCCTGCGGCAAGTTGGCCACTGTCCAGGGTGTTCCCCGCCTAAGGCCCAAAGTCACTGGGATAGGATCCAGTCACCGCGACCCCTAACGGGATTAAGCGGTAGAAAATGAATGAATGTTGTAATTGTAATACTATGGGGCAATTTACTTCCGGAACCAGGGCGATCTTTCACTGTGAGCCATGTAGTGAGCTCCATAAGACAAGTAAAAATAAACAGCATTTATACAGACTAGTTGTCCTAAATAAACAAACCTATTTAAAGACATGTTTAACTATCCTACTTGGGGCAAGGAAATACATTACACGTTAAACAGTAAATAAAATGCTAGAACTCAGAGCGAAAACGATCGTTCCTGGGAAATGTAGTCTTTTGACGCGTCTAACTGCGTAAGCGGAAGTGTTCTGGTCTGTTAGCTAACAGCTAATGCATGTCTGTAGGTCATAACGAAAAAGTAAAACATTTAACGTCGCAATGGAAACTACCAATGAAGGTAATACACGTTTTTTTAAGAAAACCTCCTTTGTTTCCAGTTTACTGCTTGAGTCCAGGTATGTGAGATGTTTGCGTGATCACCAAATATGCTGTTAAATTGTGCATTTGCCATGTTTACATCTTATTTGTCTTCTGTCATCAGCTTTTAGCCTTATCTCACCAAGGGTGGTTCTTTAGTATTGTATTTCAGGCACCCGTGTATCTGTTAGAGCTGAGCTAACTGCGAGGTAAACAAGGCTCACTTGTAACTTACCTTTATCATGTCTTTTGTTTTTTCTTTCCAACGCAGACGTTCAGCTGAGGCATGTAGAGTTAGATGTCCTCATCCCGAAAATGATGAGAGAGAAAGCCAGGGAACGATGTGCAGAGCAGGTGGAAGGTGAGCAGACCCTGTTCACACAATATCACAATGAATACAGATGAGTGGTAGTTAAGATGAATATAACTTAAATGCAATTTAAACGTAATGAGTAGTCAGTAAGAAAAATCACCACAATTTTTTTTACATATTTCATGACATGATATTATAAGAAGATCTGTGACTGTGACTGTATTTATCTTTCCAAAACTAAAAAAAAAACGAAAAAACAAACAAACGAAGTTTTAGTAATAATTTTATGAACATAAACAGATGTTTAAAATTCTCCATTTAAGAGAGGAAGAAAAATAAATAAAAACAAAATAAATACATATAAATATACGTATACATATATATATATATATACACACACACACACACACACACATAGGGTTATATATATATATATATATATTATATATATATATATAAACCAAATATAAACTAATAATTGAATTGTAGATATTGCATGAATATGTTTTTAATAACAAATAATCAAGCGCAAATGGGAAAGGGATTTTAAGTAAAGGCGGTGGGAAATGTATGCATACAATCTTGTGAGACAAATCTGACCTGACGTGTGACTGAGTGCTGGCTCTTGCACAGACATGATGCACTTACAGACTGCTGAGAGGCCGACAGTGGCTGTGTGAGGGCGGAAACCCCCCTCAAATCACTACTTTCTCAGCCTACTCTTTTTCACACCTCTGACCTCCGTACTATTACATCAATGTGGGACAGCCATAGACAAACATGTTTTCCTGTGTGAACATATTGTATATTTTTACATTTGGTTTGCTAAGTTGCTGTGCTAAACACCAGTGTTCAGAAAGGGAATTGTGGCTTCACCTGAATTGACACATCTTAATGTTTTCGCTTTCACAGACATTTTAAATTGCCACAATATACTTGTGTGAAAGAATACTCTAATAGGTGGGTTTCACATTCTAGAATTCTTGGCAGTTTATAAGCCAGATGGAGGCAAGAGGCAGTTTTTCCCATTAATAACATTGGACTTTGCCATGGAATAAATCAAAAAATATTTTGCAAATTTAAAAAGTGGCGATTTCTAGGGTGACTAGACCCATTACTTATTTGTATTGCAAAAATAAACTGCATTTAAACAATATTAATTTTAGCTGCCCTCCACCTCATTGAAATAACATTGGCCAGTCTGATGTTGTGAATTGTGATGTCACGTGAAACCCACCTATTGCAATAATACAGTATTATTTTTGGTTTCTCTAATCTCAGTAATATTTTTTGATTAATTATATTAATAATATAATGAATCAGGTGTTCTGTTTCACAGCATTATCAGTGAGGTTTACACAATAGGACGCACAAGTGTGCACCTGCTGTGATTGGTACTTAAAACCCAGTTGCTTAAAATTCAGAGCATCTTTATATATACATTGTCTTTTTCATCTCCTTTTTTGCGTGTGATCTGAAAAGCGCTCCTCTGCTGCTTTGTGCCAGGGGACAGGCATTCACTGATTAGATTAGTCGCACTGTTCTGCTCCTCTAAATTGGTTTTGCACTTGTTTTTTATCCACATTTGCATCCTGATGAAAGTGTCTGTGTGATGACAATACAGATTCTTCTGATAAAGCTAATTAAGAAGTCAGTGGCTCAGAGAGGACGAATGCAGTGCTTTTAATCAAAGCCTTGACAAAGAGCGTGCTAAAAAGGTGAAGACTCAAACTCTTCAACACCTTGTTTACAGTAAGAATTGTACACTTTGAATGTGGATCAGAGTGTGAGTCAGAGCACCAAGTCGTTAAAGCACCTTTGTGGAGGTGCTGCTAGCATCATTTCTCAAGTGACAGCCAAGCTTTTCGTTACCTATTAAATGATCTTCCTTATTATTCATCAAATATAAATGTTTAATGTGTTCAAAAATATTTTGCCGTTTTTGTGTTTTATTTGGTGTTCTGTTTTTCAGCTTTCACCCATTGTTGTAAAGAATCTGGTTTCTTTATGGTGTTCAAATGTCGGGAGGAAAATGCAGCTTTAAAAGATTGTCTCATAAAACAGTATGTATTTAAATGACCAGTTATAAGTAAAACTCACTAAACACAGATCTATTAACTTTTCTTTCACTACTACAGCTATCAAGATCCTGTTTTTTTTGAAGAGTGCAAGAAAGAGTATATCCAGGAGAAGTTGGAATTTGAACGGACTGGGATCCCAAGCAAACAGAGAAAACAAAAATTGCCAACTAGCATGTGATCAGAATTCATGAGCATAGAACCTGTGGCACAGGTACAGTGTGAGGGCTGGGGTCAATGGCAGCAAAACATGATTAGTCAGCTACTCCAATCATCAAATCACAACAAAAAAACAAAACAAATACATTCTTCCAAGTTGGTACTATTTGGATGAATGCTTGACTTTTTAATTTTAAGTTTGAAGAAATATTTGAAGTAATTTTTCTGAATGTAAAAAAGAGATGTAAAAAATAAAAATGTCTGGTTTAATAAAAATAGTTGAGAACAAAAAGTTATTAAAGGCTTCATTAAATATTCAATGATCAAAGAGTTTGGATTGTTGCATTTTCATCCTATTTTTTCTACTCATATAGAAGTGATATAAAATGATGTCCCAATTAGTTTCCACCCCTAGCACACAAGAGATGGGTCCCTGGATGTTCCTATGTGGTCGCACACTATTTGACAAGAATTTGCCAAATGTAACATATATCTCAAACACATTTGTTTTGGATGCAGCAGTTGCATGTACACTGCATCTTAGTTTGGTCCTCCTTTAGTCTCAATGTAGATGTGTGTGTCAATTGTTAACACACCATGGCATTAAAATCTTTTTCAAATTTAAAAAGGACAAATTCTATGATTCATTTAATTTATTGTATTTACAAACAGTCTGAAGTGCAGTCAATTTAAAATATAATTCCATATCTACTATACATTGCATTTGGTTTGCAAATTGTTTACAGAAGTATGAAACTACTGCTGTAAAGTAAAAAAAAAATCTTAAAAAATGAACAAGACCAGTTTTCTAAAAAAAAAACAACTCCTCAACATCATGGTTCTTTGTGCTTTATGCACCAGTCAAGACTCACAGTCAACACTGTATTACATACACTGTGCTGCCAATATCACAGGCAGCTCTGAAAACCTGCACATTAAAAAGAAAACAGTGGTTTGGAGTGCAAAACTGCATTTTGGCAGAGTACTAAAGCCCACCATATATATTTATACAATATACACATTCTTCTGCAGTCTATCTTTGATAGTTTGCTTAACATATTTTACATCAGCACAAAGCACACTTTACAAATTTCCTAATTTAAAATGTTCACAAACTTAAACAGGTGTACATGATGAAAAGAGCATGGAAAATCTCACTTTTTTTTTTAAATGCACAGCATTTCTTCTGCAATTGTCTTTGCCATTTGGAAAACAACACATCACTGACAAATTTATTTATCAATGGCAGCTATAAGGAAGCTTTCTTAGGTGTTTGAGCAGGCGAGATAAATTGTAAACAGTTGCATTTAATAAGTGCAAGTGATGTACATAATTTCTTTAGTTCCTTCATTATTAAGTCGAGGCAGTAAGTGTACTCTCACATTTGGGCATGTCAGTTCACGGAATAAAACTATAGTAAGTAATTGGTACTAATGGTTGTAATGAAATCTAATCTACAGTTGTTAACACCTTGTTTTTAATAGAAATCCTCATGTAGGATTGCTAATAAAAAGATAAATCCGATTAAATGTATTAATCTGATCAGCAGAAGTATTACAAATATAGTGAAAGATCTTGTTGGGAGCAGATTAGAGAGGCGCCCACATATGAACACACAATACTCTGATATGTTGGACAAACCTATAGTATGCATGCTTTACAGATGTATGCATACATAGAGAAGATTGACAGACACAGACACCAATTCTGCTAAAAGGCATTAAGACATGTTCCTCTGCCAAATGAGTCCAGAAATAAAGAGCAAAGAGGAGCTAAATTAATCATAATACACAGACAAAGTCATTACCTCAAAAAGGCCACTTTTGGCCCCAACTGATCCCAACCTGTAGGTCCAGTAAATTCCAGCCCAAAGAGGTGTTTTGTCAGTTTAAGGCAGGTAAGGTGGTAACTGTGGCAGGGTTAGGGGTTGCCTGTCCTCTCATACAAATATTCACCTTGAGGTGGGGACATGCGTTGGAGTGAGGGGTCTTGTTCAGTAGGGCTTAGCCCACTCTGTGTTGGGTGGGCTCCTGGGACTGCAGTGCCCCATTGAAGACGATGAGTTAGAGTTGGAGTGTCCCTCCCAAAAGAGTGCGTCACTGGGCTTGGGTGGGCTGGGGAATGACCTGGAGCTGTCATCCAAAGAGGCCTGGTTCAGAGGGGGAGGGGGCAGCACCACAGAGCAGGAGTCTGTGCCCAGCAGAGCCTCTCCTGAGCAGTACTGAGAGGTCCACGGCTTGTACCAGCAGTCCTCTTTGAGGCTGTCTGCCAGAGCGCCAGAGGACAACCCCACGGGAGAGCGACCCGAACAGGAGGGGAGTGGAGGAGTGCATGGTGCCTGAGACAGTGACGCTCTTGCAATTTGGTTGTTGTTCTTTTCCACATCATCCAGACACTGCACAGGTACTGTTGAAGTGACTGAGAGAGACAAGAAGTACAAAAGAAGTCATGCTTTAATTATAGATACCAAAGAGAAAAAAAAAGCATGAGAAATTTATAATTGATGCAAGAATACACACGTCAGGGAATATTTTACATGCAGTCACTCACATTATGTATACATTTTTCTTAATTATGAGTATGAACATTAATAAAGTAAACAGCTGAACTTGTACCATGGCCTCATATCATTTGAATATAAAACATAAGTCTTCATGCAACTACTGTACCATAAAACCTATTCTCTCTGTGAATATGACTTCTTTTATTTTGGGAAGCATTCAAAAGTAATCACAGAAAACTCAGTTGAACAAATCCAATCAGAGAAACCTCTGAGCAGAAGATAAGCCTTTCGTCTCCATAATTTCCATGCAAAAACAAATATACTAATCTCACATACATCATTGCTTTGCTATCAAATAATCATTTGAGCAAGTAATAAAGTTTAAATGACAGTATCTTCTTCAGTACCTCTCTTCCTCCACACATCATCTATCCATCCATCCCTGCCCGCTACTCTTCCAGGAGAGGGTCTCCTGAGTCTAGGATTTGAATAAAAGTGATTCCAAAGCAGGAACATTAGAAGAATACAGATGCACAATATGAGTGAACAAACAGACAGCCCCCCTCGGCCCCTCCCAACTTCACTCTCAATTTCTTTGCCACAACTGTTTTTCTTCTCTCGCTCTATCTGCCTCATCTAAGTTACAGGATTAGCCTCTTATTCAGAGGAATAAATAGGCCAAGATTTATTTTCTTGCCATATTTCATACTAATTTTCACCTCCTGGTCTGCTCCTCTGACACACCGAGGGAATTGACAACAATGGTAATACGCCCTTGAATATATCCTTTCTTATCAATGGCAGAAGAACAGCCGCTTTCTTGACATCTTTTGTTAAAGTGTTTGAATACTTTGATAATATCTGCTGTCTTATCACACCTCAACACAAACTGTGTCAAAAACATATCCAATAACAGTGACTTCTTTAGTTATTTCAAATTAATGTTGCTTTTATAAGCCTATTCTGTTAAAGGACAGAAAATGCTGACATTACACTAACAAGAAGTTATTATTTGTATATGACTTATATTTGCAAAGAAAGATATAACTATATAAATGTATTAAACATTACATATCAAAAAACTGGATTTGTTATTACTTATTTAATTAGACAGTACAGTCTAGTTAGTGACAGGAAATTGTGGGGCAAAAAAGAATAACACTTTTAGTCCCACAACCTAGAGACAATAGCAAGTATTTATGTATTTTTTAAATATATATTTATCTCTATCTATCATGAATTGTGTTAGTATGTAGTACTGGTGTTTTCCTCACCTTGTCGTAGTTTTCGTATCAATCCATTTTGATGCTGTAGCTCTGAATGGACTCGAGATACTTCACAGCGCAAAGCTTCATATGTCTGCATGGCCTTCTCTCTGCGCACAGATTTTAGGGCAAAATTATGGATTTGTTTAAGTTCTATATGCGATACACAGCTTCCCTTTAATAGTAGATACTTTCTTTGATAAGTAACAATTACATTTTTTTAATTTTTGTACCACTTAAAATATTTTGGAGAAGGGAACTGAAAACAAGATGAATGCGTAAAATTGTACTTTTAAATTTGAAAGCTCTAAGCAAATAATGTAATTGATTCGATATGGCTAAATCACAATCTAGATAAAAATTTAGATTAGCTGCTGAGCCATTATCACAATATAATAAATGAAAAATACAGAACAAATAAACAATTTGAGTTAAAAAACAACAACATGGAATCAATTTATATATCAAAAATGTAAGTGTATTCCAAACTTTTGACACATCAAAGTCGCTTAACCCTTGGCAGATTTAACAGTTAAACATACTTATGGCATTGTTAAGAAATCAAGTCTTCTTCTGAAAGTTCTTCCCAATTCTGTTGCAGAAGTTCCCATAAATGGCACTTGTATGTTGCTTGACTTTCACTCATCTGTGCAGTTCTTCACAAACCAGCTTGATGGGTCTAAGTCCGGAGACTGCTGCACACTACATGTATTATCTTTTCTTGTGAGGAAGTTCTGGTGTAGTTTTTTATTAACCTCTGATTGTTCAAGCTGAACATTTCTGTCACTTCAAGATGTTTAATTTGCAATAAAATAACTGGAAAAAGTGTTCTAACACTTCTAATTGGTAGTGTGTAAATGGGAACGGGGTACGAATACATTTAAAATTAAAATACATTATATGTATGTTATGTATGTGTGTGTGTATGTGTGTGTGTGTGTGCGCGCACATTTGGATCTTTATGAGGTTTTAAGCAGAGCTACAATATGCAAAACATGAAGGGGAAGTGTGACAAAAACTTTTAGAACTTAATAAATAAAAACTGGCTCTTTATCGCCTGATCAAAAGTTTAAGACCACATGTTGCTGCTCAAAATTCTCCTTTTCTGTCAGGCTTTCAGACAGTTATGCCCTCCTGATGGTTAAAGCAAAGAAGTTTTCACTTCTTGAACGTGGCCGGATCATCGAGCTGCATAAGCAAAGCCTCTCACAGCAAGTCACTGCTGCTGAGGCTGGACACAGTAAGACACTCATTCTAAATGTTCAAAAAACATTTTGAAAGATCCTGAACAATATAGAAAAACAAAGTTAAGTGGTAAACTCCAAAAAATGACACCTGCGCTGAGCCGGAGGATCCTAATGGGTGTTTGTCAAGACACAGGGCAGTCCTCGACCCAAATTATGGCCCTCACTGGTGCCAACTGCAGCACAATAAACATCAGACAGGATCTGTAGGAAAAGGGTTTTAAAAACAAAAAACACTTTAAAGACCTCGTCTCCTTCAAAGTCACAAAACAGCTCGTTTAGACTTTGCCAGGAGACCAAACATGAGACACTAAAAGGTGGAACAAGTTTTATTCTCTGATGAGGAAAACATTTAACCTTGACGGTCCAGATGACTTCCAGCGTTACTGACATGACAAGGAGATCCACCTGAGATGTTTTCTACCGGCACAGTGGAGGGAGCTCCATCATGGTGTTGGCTGCTTTTTCATTCAGTGGAACGGTGGAGCTTCAGGTGGTGCAGGGTCGTCAAATGGCGGCTGGTTACGTGCAGATGTTGCAGGAGCATCCCTCATGACTGAGGGCCTTGGTCTGTGGTAACAGCTGGGTTTGTCAACAGGACAATGCTGCAGAAGTCTTTTGTCACTTGACAAAGGACTTCTACTGGGAGAATAACATCACGTTTTTGGACCATCCTGCATGTTCTCCTGATTTAATTTGGGGATGGATTGGCAAGGGAAGTTTTTATAAATGGTCATCAGTTCCTGACAGTTGATGCTCTTTGTTAAGCAATCTTCATCTCTTGGAGCAATATTCCCACTAGCCTCCTTAAAACACTCACATCCAGCTGCCCAAATTTTTGAAGTGATTAACAAGAACGGTGGAGCTACTCATTACTGAGTCCTACTGAGAACATTTCTGTTCTGGTTTGGAGAGTTTTTTGTTGTTTTTTGAGTGGTCTTAAACTTCTGATCAGCTGAAAAACAGCCTAATTCAGTTTTGTTTCAAATGAATTACTTTTTCAAAGTGCCTTTTGTCACAGTCCCCCTTCTTGTTTTTGCATAATGTTGAGGAATATACATATTCATTTTCTTCTTATATTGTTTTGCGCTGAAAAAATTTGTTAGTGCAATAAGTTAATCAGTGTCAATGGCAACATCGTTTTAAAATCAACAAAGAGCTTAATCTTTGCCCTTGTGTCCAATCCACATCTCCTGAAAAAAGACGCTGCCTCAGCATCACTCCATATCTGCCTTAAACTGAAATGAGCAATCTGAAGTAAATATTTTGCTGTCGTGAGAAATACCACATAAAAAAAAAAACATTTATGAAATGTGAATTGTTCTGATCTAAGTTCATACATCTAATATCCTGCATGCATTATTTGAAGCTGCACCATCCTCTGGTGGCCAAAATGAACAACTACACTACATAGTGCTTGCATCTTTTGTCCTAACACAGGATATATCAATCGACAGATACAGTAGATCGATAGATCGATAGATAGATCGATAGATAGATATCACCACTGTTGAACAGAGTAGGAACCAATGCAGGAAATGCACTAAAACTGCTTAGCCTGGAAGCCTGGCCTCTGTGGCATCTGACACAGAGAAAAAAATAAATTGCATTAGTAAGAAAAAATTGAATATATACTACCTTGCATTAAACTTTAAACCACAGTTCTTGTCCATGTCAGGGCCATTAGACTCAAGAGGGTCTTCCTAAAAATACAATCGCAATTGTAATGTAATTACAACATTCCACATTCAATAGTTCATTCATGTGAGGACACTAACCCCACTCTGATCTAGTAGCCTGCTGTTCTCCAATGTAACTTTCTCCAGCTCTTCCTGCAGTTTGTGGATCTTGAGCTCCGTGCTGACCCTGTCCACCTGCCAGTAGTCTTGTGGGCTGTTCATGCTTTTCATCACTGGAGACAAACAAATGTGCATAAAAGTCAGTCAAAATATTGATTTTGTTTTTATTTTGACAATACAAAAACAATTAACATTTGCTAAAGTATTTATATAATGTACAATTGATAATTATATCACGTGGATGTGGCCTGTACCTTGACTGGTCTCCATCTCTGTCTTGAGTTGCAGCAGCTCCATCTCTTTGGCCTGTAGCTGCTCTGTCAGCATCCGCTCACTGTCACTCTTCTCTTTTTTCTGACAGAAAACACAGATCAGAGCTGCATGGTGAATAACACTATATTTTGTCATAATGATACGCACATATTATTAAATACTAGATCTGACTTTGAAGTAACAAATAAATAAGTATAGGTCTCAACCAGTAGCGGCTGGTGGTATATTTTTTGGGAGGGGTGCACACAAAAAAAGGAGAGAGGGAGGATGTTTTACACACAGCTCTACGGCCCCATCAGCAGCACTGTGTGCAAATATCAACAGGAGAGCATGGAAACTAACATTCGTAAACACACAGCAACACACGCACAACCACACACACATCATCACTCGAGTACACAAGCTTGTATATGCACATGATTTCCTTAGCAGTATCGCTTAGCTGCCCAATTGTCTCCAAAAGTGTAGTTAAAAAGCAAATGTCTTACCTTTCCTCCGCTTGCTCTTGTTTGATATTCCAAAAGTAAAATTAACCTGATTCACATCCAATTGGGTCAACAGCTCCAGAAGACAAAAAAATATTATGCTAATGTTATGCTGCTCTGGTGTGGTGCCAGTCATGCTGAATCCTAAATTGGTCAGTCACATGCTGAATTGTGATTGGTCAGTCACAAAAGAACTGAAACACTTATTTTAGTACTTGTAACAGTCCAGCGTAGATAATAGTTTACTTTATTGTTACTGCTGACTGTTAAAGTAAAATAGTGTCAGTGACAGACATCAGAGCAAATGTCATTGGATCGCCTGTTGAACCATGACAGACGTGCCTATGGCAGGAATAGACTACCTCAGGGACAAGTGTTGCCAGTACGATAATTTCACCCCCTCTCCGATGTATGATCAATATTCTCAGTAACTGTAAAACTATGTACAATAATTTCAAAGCAACAGGTATTTTCTTCGTCTTGACTAACTTGAACTCACCTAACAGACTGAAAAACTGATCCCAGAGCATAAAACACTAAACACGGTGAGCGCTTTAGTTGTATTCTGTAATATTATCAATCTACAGAACCAACTTTCCTTGCGGCTACCAAACCAAACGTAAATACACAACCATGCTACATGAGCAACAATGGAGACATCAAACGAAGGAAAGAGTGAGTGAATCAGTGCTTTGTTTTACTGAATTGTTTTGATATTAATTTAAATGAAATTGATTTGGGATGTGAAGAGGAAAAACCTCATTGTCTGTATTGCGCTAAACATGGAAGAGATGCTGCATTATTTCAGCTAATCTCACAATAACATAGCCTTCTCCATGACCTCTTTAAGTGGGTGCATATCCACGGAAAAACTACACAGACTTCTGAAACTCAATGTTACTCTACTTATGTAGGAGTATATTAGAAGTTTATCTGCTTTTTTTCAGGGTCAGATCAAGGAGTGTGCCGCAATTGCGCACCTACTGACCAGCCGCCACTGGTCTATGCACCAATAATCTTCATGTATAAATTTTGAATTTCAAAATCCACTTATATCCAACTTTTTACAGTATTCATATTTTAGGTAAAAACTTCAGTACCAGTTTGTTGAGCTCCATCTGCAGATCCTCCTTCTCGATGTAGATACCTCTATAGGCGCTGAAGGCCTTGTTCACATACTGAGGACCCTCTGAAGGGAGTGCATCTGGTCTAAAAAGCTGCACATAAATATACATCAACTTTTCATTTAATCACTTACAAATATGACAGATGCTGAAACATTTTAAGTAAGTAAATATGAGGGCATAGAGAAATAAACCTAAAATTGTCATATCCAATAGTTAAATCATATAATGAGCCATTGTGGCACTGCAGCAGGCAAACTGTTGAGACTTTTTTAAAGAGTCAAATTAGTCACTTAAAACAAATTATAAACCAAGGAATGAGTGACAATACAGTGAATTTTAACATTAGAAATCATGTTATTGCAAAAATGTCATTCTACATGACATTTTTATTTGATTAAATAAATTATGTAAATGTATCATCTTTTAAAACTTCTCAACATGAACTTCTGTATTAATGGTGTGTGCTCCTATTGTCATGACACCTAAAAATCCACAACATTGGATATGAGGGCATAGAGAAATAAACACCTATCAATCCACAACATACTGTATATTTTTAGGTGTGACACCAGACTTTCAGATGTGAAAAATACATGAGTCGCGTAAATAATCTGAGTTTGTCCATAGGGCACTGTTGCTATACCACCACAAAGTATAGAATGAACAAAAATGAAATGTATTTGGCCAAACTCCAATGCCACCATGCAAACAATTTGTATGTTAAACCTATGTAGAGTTGACAGTGACACATTAACAAAGTGGTGCAAACATGGTAAACAAGCATCAAAATGTGACCAACATGTATGAACAAAGTGAGTGAACAGGCTCAGAGCGATCAGTGCAATTCTCATAATCAAATTTGTATTAAAATATATATGTTACAGGCAAAGTTGATAATTCAGGCATTTCTGCCTGGATTATCAACTTTGCCTGTAACATATATGCCAAGTAGCAAAACAAAATGTTTCCTTTTGTCAAGTCAATGCCTCTGTCAGTGCAACTCTGAGCTGAAAATATCACTCAATATTAGAAAATGTCACCATGTTAAGACCTTATAAGCTCTTTGGCCTTTCTCTAAAATTTTTTTGGTCGTGTTCCTTGTGAGGCTTTCTGGCGCCCACATTCCAGCACTTGTCATAGGTTAACACTTCCGGTTTGTATGTATCTTAAGACTAACGCACACCATAAAACCATTAACTGAGCAAAATCCACCTTATGTGAAACATCAGATTATCTTAAATGCAATTAATGCATGTATGGGCATATACCTGCAGATGTAACTATTTGCGTAATTGCATAATATGTAACTATTATTATAAGTCCAAGAAAACTGGGGAAGGTTTCCATCTATTTTTGCTTCTAGCTCACTTTTCAGGCACTTTATCTAGTAAATGTATACCTTATCCTCCAGCTGCTTTACTCTCTTCCTCAGCAGTGTGTTCTCCCTCTCTGTGTCTCTGAGCCTCTTCTTGATGTCCTCATAGGCTGTGACCAAAGCAAAATGAGACGCGACAGATTCATCGCCAGCACACACCGATACTGGACTCTCTGCAGTTGCAGTAGATGCTGTCTCGCATTTCAGGATGCATATGTCATCATCCACAGCGAGGGGCTCCATGTCAGTGAAAGCCTACAGCGTTCAGGTAGAGGACCTGTAGAGGACAGTTAGGATTTATCATTAAGCAATTTTTTGACATCTTATATGCTTGAACAAGTGTCCTTAGATGGATGTTGAAAAGGCATTTTGACTCCACAAATGTATTCAGATCTTACATTAAGGCAAATCATTAAATGAGAATAATGAAAAAGCAACGGAAATGAGCAATAGAAAAAGAGCACATAAAAGAAGCAAAGAGCATGCACATTTGTCATGTATTGTTTTAGGAGAAATGTAAGCACTTTAACATTCCAACTTCATGTTTACAGCTAAAATTATATTGTTTTATTTTACTAAAAAATAAGAAAAAAAAAACAAAATAAAGTACAGACAAATAAAGAATATATGACCTTTGCTCAATCAAACGAAAGCGTAAAAGCGGTCTTTTAGTTTCACTTTCCTATCACACCAGAGAAACAAACTTATCCCTAATACACTTTAAACAATATAAGCTTAAAAGCAATATGATTACAGTATAAATAATGTATAGCGTTGGTTATTTTTAATGAAATGATTATAACGATGCTAACCATGTAAAATTGCTACTTCGCTTCCGCGTTCTTTGTTTACAAAAGTACAAATATCTAACATGCACACAGGGAACTCAAAATCAGCTTACGAGCTGTAGACTTGAAACATTTGAAACATTGATGTAGTCCAGCTAATTGATGGTTTTTGCGTTTGTTTTGATGGTAGCGCTGAGCTAGCATTTAGCTGTCGCTGTTTGTGACCCAGCAACTAAAGCAATAACATTTAAGGGTTCCGTTTCATACAAACCGTGTTGGATGCCGTTGTTCCTTATCTCATCAGTTACCTAAATACATAAACTCATATTTAACACGAAATACAACGGTTTTGTCGAGGAAAAACAAAGAGCACAGACTCTAGCTTTAGCGCTGACAGGTGATGATGTGGTGAAACAAAAACTTCCGGGCGTCCTCTAAGAGCGCACGGATTTTCACAATAAAAGCATCCGATATCCGCCACAAACTATGATTTTGTGACAAAAATCATAATCTGAGTTGGATTATGTATTTGTATTTATTTAGATCTCCATTAGCTGTATCAAGACAGCTATTCTTCCTGGAGTCGAGCAAAGTCAAGTTTCATCAGGTAGTTCCATTTGCGAGTGAGCCCTGGTTACAATAATACACAACAAAACACATATCAAAAGCATACAAATATTAAAAGCACAAAAGATCATTCCCAATCAAAAACAATTGCAACAGTCGAAATAGATGCTAATTACATTGTCTTTAAATTCAACCAAAGGATCAATCACTCATGAGACCTTGTTTGTTAACAGTGGGACTCAATCAAAGATTTTAAGTAGTCTGGGATTTTTGACACGATAGTTTATTCAATTCAGATTATTTGGAAAGACAAATCACAACAGCAGTTATCTCAAAGGACTTCACATGATTGTGAAAGTATAATTAGAGAAAACAATGACTTCAACACACAATTGAGTTGCTTTTCAAAACCATGAGAAAACTTTGGGGGAAAAAAGATCTGACAAGGTGAATTTGCAATACTTCCTTCCCCAACTATGCTATTTGTTTTCTTTAAAAATACATAATGAGAATATTTTGTAAAGTGAGATTTACAATTTATTTACAAATATAATGTATTAACATGGAATGAATCTAGGGATAAATCTGAAATCCAGAAAAACGTCTACAATTTACAGACGCATAAAAATCACAAGCCAGTGTGAAGAAAATTATGTTACTTTGCAGCCTTTGGAATTTGCAGACAAACTGCAATTTTGTTTCAATTTCCAATTAATTGTGCAGCTCTACCCAATAAACCAGACTTCTCAAAACACAATACAAACGAACGCTCCTATTAGAAATACAAAGCAGGTCGAGTAAATAACTCAAGTAAAAAAGGAATATAACGTTAGCTGCCTATAACATGTTAGTTAGCTGCCTGGAATTGTGGCGTGCAATAAATACAAAAGTTCAAATAAACCTTGCTAATTCTTTAGTTTTTTCGCGCACACAGGGTCAAGGACAACTGAAAACGGGATTTGATCTAAAATTTACCATGTACATCTTTTCTGAAGAGATAAATAGCGAGGCATACAGTGAAATCCAGTACTCTACCTGATCCATGCTGCTCGGAATCGTGACATCTTACAGTAGAATGTTCAGTTGGTCCCATGTTAAACCAATGGAGATTTTAAAATGCTAAATACCAAAAATAGCGTTTATTAAATCACATTTTGACACTATATAGTGATAGATAAACTTAACAGTACTGACCCAGCAGTTTATTGGGCTGCTCAACGGCTGTTTTGTTTACTTTCTTTAATCGTTTTGTCTAATGTATTCCTATGGAAGTTTTGCTAAACTGTCAACAAACATGGCGGATTTGCCATTATTTCCATAACCACAGATGCTTCGCGATCCATGGCTCCACGTGTCATGATTTGTCTTAACATCGTGGGATTGGATTGGCCACCACTCTCACCTCTCTTGCAGCAGACGTTCTTATTTGTTTAAAAAGCACTGTATGGCCCCGCGGAGCCTTCTTCTTTGGTTTGATCATCGGACTGCTGATACTTCACATCTGTCGGGGTGCTAAAAGTAATGCTCGGGAAGCAACAGCAGTTACCATAGAAATAATGGAAAATTCGCCATGTTTCTTGTCAGGTTAGCAAAACTTTCATAGGAATATATTAGCGAAAACAAAACAAAACAGCCGTGGAACAATGAAAAACTGCTGGAAAAGTATTGGTAAGTCTATTTATCTATCTTTTTTATTATTATTTATTTAATGCTGTCAAGCGATTAAAAATTGAAGAGATTAATTAACGTTAATTATGATGTGTAGCTTAATTAATGCTGCATTCATGTGGCCCTCGGGTGCTGGTGTTTCCGAGATGAGAGGTCGACGGTGGTTCTGACCTAGTTTGCATTCATGTGCTTTTTACTTCGGTGGAAAATCGGGATGTTGTTGTTAACCAAATTTGTAAGTTTAACGTTATGTATCACTCTGTAGTGCCAAAATATGCTTTAGTTAACGCTGTTTTCATTATTTAGCTTTTAAAATCTTTTAACATTAGACATTCTACTGCTCGGTGCAGTTTGGGTAGGTGAAAATGGCGCCAACAACACTGGTGATTCCATGGCGTGTTTAGGTCATGCATACCTTGTAGGCCGTGGGCCAGATACCGAAATCATTCACCCGTCTGGGGATTTTGAAGACATATATTTCTGAAAACTACAGACCTAGAGAGCCATTCAAATCTGATTGTCTGCAAGCAAAATATTGGTGGGTGTGGCTGTGACACACTTTCAAAGATCGGTACCCCCCCCAAAATTCGAAATATTTATATATATGCCCATACATAGGGCTGTGCGATATTGACAAAAATGATTATCTCGATATATTTTTTTAGGATTTCGATAACGATATTCAAACGATATCAAGCAGTCCAACAAAACTGTGTTCAAACATTTCTTATTTACCTCTTAGTTCAGGTTTACACAGGAAAATAACCATCTTAATAAGACAAAATGTTCATAAATGTCTGCAATCAGTGATTATGTTCTTTATTTTGACCTTTTTAAAATATGATTTTCCATTGAAACAAGCAAAAGAAATCTAGTTTGACCATCAATTTGACTCCAATTAGTTACTAATAAATACCTCAATAAGAGATGGTTGAACACATTTTTGTCTGACTCAGTGTCATTTTACCGCAGCACTGATTTTAATCCACAATCCGTAATAAAAAGGATAATTACTTAATTCAAGCACTATTTAGTGTATTGGCTTATTTAAGTTTGTATTAATATATTATGTTAAATAATTGTTGAAATGTCACGAATCTAATCACAAAAGTGTAGATGACTTTTTTGTTAACGATATACTCGATATTCAATTTTTTCATATCTCCAAAACAACATTCACGATATTATCTAAAATTCGATATATTGCACAGCTCTACCCATACACACTAAAATGAACCTTTATAATGATTTTAAGATGCATTATTAGGTCCTAGCCTATAGCAGAATATGTGGTGAAGGGTTATTGCATGGATATTTATGTGTAAAATGCACATTCTCAAACTTACCCAATATTTTAAAATTATTTTAAGCAAAAAAACTATGTCAAGTGAATGGTGATCAGAGGACAGATTGAACTGAATCGTATCGTTAACTCTACATGAATCGTAAATGAATCGTATCGTTGCAAGTGCATCAAGATGCACATCGTATCAGACAAAGATCCAAGATTCCCATCACTAATCATTACTCAAAGGGGTTAATAATGAAAGTCAGTACAGTGATTATATTTTATACATGCAGTAGCACAATCAAACAGAACACATGGAGTGTTCTGGCACTGACACTTGTTTTGTAAAGACACGGTTGAATTAACCTTAGTCTTATCTAAAGTGTTATACTTTATTATTAATATTAATTAATAATTATTAGTATTTTATTTATTATTTTATTTGTTTAGACATTCAAAATTTTTAACAAAGAAAACCTATAGAGAGAACATTACCTTACACCATAATTATTGTCCCTGCCACAAGAACTGTAGATTGATCTGTTGAAACCTTTTGTTTGTTTCATTAACATATAGAGGGATTTTGGGTCGACGTCACTCTCCGCCCTACTGCGCTTGCGTCCTGCAGAAAGCGCGCCTCCCCATTTGTTTACATTGGGAAACTTGTTCGAATTAAACAACGAAACGAGACGACAGCAGCTGCTTTCATCAGGTATGAACCGGTCTGATAGACGTCTGTCCCTAAAGCTTGAGTCAGCGTTTTTCTCGTCGTTTTTCTCACTTACCTTAAAGTAACTTCTAAGGGTCGTAGGATCAAAGTTCATCCATAAATGTTAGCTTAGCAGCATGCCTTTTGTTTTCGCAAAGTGATAAACTCTTGACGTCAGCTGACAACGGAGCTTTTTAGACTTGTTTCCACTGTTGTGTGTATGTGCGGAGGCTCTTTCTACAGGCGGGGTGCGCGCGCATCGCCCGTGTTGATAAACAAAAAATCCCTCTATAGACATGTGGGGGGGTTATTATTAATTTTGTGCACTCATACTGTTTTGTATATCTTGGCAGAATGAATGGGATCAAAATTGTATCAATTTGAGGCACATTTGAAAACTTTTGCTGCCATTGTTGGTGAAAAATTGTTCTTACACATTAAAAACAATGCTTATTTTTAACAGTTTTTTAGCATTTTATTGCCATATATAAAAAATATCAAGATTTTTTCATGCAATAACCCTTCACCACATATTCTGCTATAGGCTAGGACCTAATAATAACCTGGCTCACGCCAGATGGATATGTGTTGAACTCCTATCTGAGTTCTCACTATATCCATCTGGGACTTGACTCGCTGAAAGCGTTCGAGAAAAGGCGGGGCGTTTAGTGAAATACTTCGAGCTGATTGGGTGTGGGGCCTACCTTATTTGAGCTAGCCATTCACAGCAACAACTCGTAATGGTGTATCCAATGTCCGCTAGAACAAGTATGTGTCACACATACCGTTCTTCTTTCAAAAAGAAATTCCTCCGTATTTCTGCTGAAACCGCATCAAAAGCAGCAGACAACACGTACATCCATGGAAGCCGCCGTCTTCGTTTAGCTTGAATCAGACTCGGCTGCGGCACCGGGGAGCTAACGGCCGTGTTAGCCCGCCCTGCTACAATGTGATTGGGCCTCAAAACCACGCTGCTTTGATGTGAGTGGGCCGAACCACGGCCGTTTCGGACTCCCAAACCAATCGAGCCGGACGAAGGCCAGATGGTTTATCTCGTGTTTGTGAATTCACAAATACCGCGAGATAAACCATCTAGCTGGCCAGGTTAACCTAATAATGCATCTTAAAATCATTATAAAGGTTCATTTTAGTGTGTATGGGCATATATATAAATATATCAAATTTTGGGGGGGTACCGATCTTTGAAAGTGTGTCACAGCCACACCCACCAATATTTTGGTTGCAGACAATCAGATTTGAATGGCTCTAGGTCTGTAGTTTTCAGAAATATATGTCTTCAAAAATCCCCAGACGGGTGAAGGGGGGGTCTACCTAGCCCGTGGTCTATTGTCTTAAGGTACGTGTTTTGCTGGATTTACGTCTTTAACCTTTGCACTTTTAACCGCGGTTGTTTGACAGCGATGGTTTCATTATATTCACCTTATTGGTCCACTTTTGGCAACACACTTCCAGTTGAGCTAGCTGATTAGCTGATTAGGTTTATTTACCGCTGTCACTGTAATATGTTTGTCCCAGAAAAAAACAATCTATTTGCCCAGAAGACAGATAAATGCGTCTTTATTTTTCCCAACGCAGTTATGCCGCTTCCTTTCCCAAATCCTTAAACCTAACCAAATTTAACCTAACCCTAACCTTACTCAAATCCCATAAGTAAATATTTTAAAATATAAACTTTTGCTAGCATAGCCACCAATGCAAAGTGATGGTGTCTGGCATAAGTGGGTTGGAGAAAAAAATCAGGCCAGAAACTGTTAGCGTAATCTTAACTGCGCTAAACAGAAGTGTGTTGCCAAGGAAAGTGGTTGGAGCAAAATAAGGTGTGTCTCTTTTATTTTGTCATGCCTCTGCTCATCAACTGTTTGTGCTGGAAACAAGAATGATTTGAGTTCACAAATCACAGTTGGTGTGGCTGTGCAGATAGTCAGGCGGACGAGTGGATTTTCTTGCAATGGTAAAAGGTGATTTTTGTTTGCCAAGCTGACACCCACTTGAAAATGGAGAGAGGACGAGATCGAAAACTGGCTTTGGCTTGTCAGTGGCTTTTCTTTTGGCTGTTTTTGGCTTTTGGGGAAAGCTCCCCCTTCAGGTCCTTGTGCGTTACTACACTCAAAATGTTTGGGTCAGGCTATCAGTTTTACGTGTTTTCCTCATCCATGTGTAGGCTACAGGCCTAACGTAAGATAAGATAAGGTAATAGTAAAAGTCATGTTCGAATAAATTAATGACTTATGCACTAGTTTGCTCTGAAATGTGCGTGTTTGTCTCTTTCTCAGCTACTACGTTTTCAGCGTAGGTTAGCTTACTGCTAACAATATGAAAGCAACTACAAAAAATTATAAAAATAATAAATAAAAGATTTTTGGCTTTTGTGTGGATTCTCAGTGGCTTATTTCTGGCTTTTGAGTGGTTTCTCAGTGGCTTATTTCTGGCTTTTGAGTGGATTCTCAGTGGCTTATTTCTGGCTTTGAGTGGATTCTCAGTGGCTTATTTCTGGCTTTTGAGTGGATTCTCAGTGGCTTATTTCTGGCTTTTGAGTGGATTCTCAGTGGCTTATTTCTGGCTTTTGAGTGGATTCTCAGTGGCTTATTTCTGGCTTTTGAGTGGATTCTCAGTGGCTTTTTTATGTGCAAAGCCTGGCGTAATGACGTACCGAACACGGGGGTTAGGTGTGTTCAAGATGGTCAAACGGTGCAGTCGGCTCGAGCCGGTAAAGGGTCGGGGTCGGATGCTACGTAAGCCCCGGGGCTCAAGTCGAGTCAACTTGACAAATTGTCGAGGCGAGAAAAAGCAACTGCAGCCCGCCCTCGATGACTACAAAATCAAGATGCATGATGGGAAATGTAGTGCAGTGACTGACAGCTGATTCGCTTTGATCAAACGTGATGTGCTGCAGTTCCTCCTCCTCTGTCTTGATCGTATTTGTGGACTTTAAAACATCACACGTGTTTATCATGAGTCAGAAAAGACTCGGGATATTGTACATTACGCACAGCATCATTAATATAGGATGTTAATAAACTGACAGTCATTTTTACATTGGCAAATCAAAAGTGAGGGAACTTTATGATGAGCTCGTTATTCTTTGCTCCGGTGATGTGTGAGTGAGTCTGTGATGTGTGAGGGAAACAGAAAAGTAAATGAGATGATTGCTGATACTTGAAATGTCATTTGTCACATGATGTGTGTATTTTAATAAAGAACCTCAGGAACAGTAGCTGGCTATTATAAGCCCAGCTAATGGGGATTCTTTCAATAAACATCATTGGTCACGATTTTTTCGGGACACCCTAACTTTTACTGAGCCAGTTACTTTTTACTTATACTCACGTCTTACTTTTTACTTTAGTCACTAAGAATCCACTCAAAAGCCATAAATAAGCCACTAAGAATCCACTCAAAAGCCATAAATAAGCCACTGAGAATCCACTCAAAAGCCAGAAATAAGCCACTGAGAATCCACTCAAAAGCCATAAATAAGCCACTGAGAATCCACTCAAAAGCAGAAATAAGCCACTGAGAATCCACACAAAAGCCAGAAATAAGCCACTGAGAATCCACTCAAAAGCCAGAAATAAGCCACTGAGAATCCACTCAAAAGCCAGAAATAAGCCACTGAGAATCCACTCAAAAGCCAGAAATAAGCCACTGAGAATCCACTCAAAAGCCAGAAATAAGCCACTGAGAATCCACTCAAAAGCCAGAATAAGCCACTGAGAATCCACACAAAAGCCAAAAATCTTTTATTTATTATTTTTATAATTTTTTGTAGTTGCTTTCATATTGTTAGCAGTAAGCTAACCTACGCTGAAAACGTAGTAGCTGAGAAAGAGACAAACACGCACATTTCAGAGCAAACTAGTGCATAAGTCATTAATTTATTCAAACATGACTTTTTACTATTACCTTATCTTATCTTACGTTAGGCTGTAGCCTACACATGGATGAGGAAACACGTAAAACTGATAGCCTGACCCAAACATTTTGAGTGCAGTAACGCACAAGGACCTGAAGGGGGAGCTTTCCCCCAAAAGCCAAAAAAAGCCATTGACAAGCCAAAAGCCAGTTTTCGATCTCGTCCCTACTGTGAAAATGTGGTCGTGGCCGCTTACTGGTTGGTAGATATGCCAAAATCCAAAGTTTTCTTCTTGGTGTCGGTTTTTTAGGAACACGTTAGAAGCTCTAGTCAATTCCTCTGGGCCGAGTATAGTTGCTAAAATTTGTACTTTTTTGTAATTTTAAGTAGGCCTAGTCACTGTACAGAATCTGTTTCAGTAATTAGTAACAACTTAGGGCTGTTTAATGCCTAAGAGCCTCCGCTACGATACGATTCTCGATACCCTAGTCAAAAAATCCTTTTGGACTTCTGAATGGACCGAACAGGATTCAGTCCTATTGGATCTATTTTAATTTTCAAATCAAAGAAAGTTAAAGAATTATAGATTTCGTTATTGATTTTGCGGACCCACACTTCAGTAACCCACCTAATCTCAGATGGGCGTCGCCACCCCCCGCCGTGTTAATCAAACACACACCACAACAGATAGCAAGGTGACCAGATGAAACAAACAAGGAGCTGATTGGTCGACCAATCATGGATCACCTAGAGTGGGCGGGTACTTTGTGCAACCAGTAATATAATCTGGAGACTGGGAGACACCTGCAGATCTGAGCTGTTAATCTGAACTGCAGATATACACCTTTCTTCTCTCTGTGGTTTATTTTTGCCGAGATAACGCCACAGCTGTTGAAAACGCCACCTGCTGTTGAAATGTATTAACTGAGGGAATTGTGCTTAGTGCATTAACTTGTTAAAAATAAATACATTTTGGTACATTTTAACTTAAATAATTTAAATAACTTTTCCCACAATGTGACTGGATGGTTCTCTGGCCAGCTAATGCTAGCTGATAGGACTTCCAGAGTGGACCATAGGTCTGGACTGTCCACCGGCCAGAGGCTCACAATAATGCGATGCTACCAGCCTGGATGTCCCCGGCCCCTTCCAGCACACTCTTACAAACTCTACCCAGTTAAGGGAGCATTTGAGTCAGGTGCCCTTCCACGTGGTGCCAGATGAACGCGTATTGTCTGTCCGGACATCCTGCTGTATCTCCGCTTGTAAACTTGAGATCGGTCTCTCCACAAACACGCATCACAAACACGGGCGCGATCCCCGCAGCAGCCTTTGTGCCTCTGGTTCTGTCCGAGGCTGAGACCCGCGGCAGTCCCGGTGCCTGGCCTCTGAGCCACGGCAATACGCCGCCGGGATCATTGTGCTTGAGCTCGGGGCATAATGTTGAATTAAAGAGTGGGTTCAGGATGATGATTAGGTTAGGGTGAGGAAAAGGGTTTAGGTAAAAGTTAAAATAAAATTTAAAAAAATGTTTGTTTGTTATTTTAATAAAAAAAAATAAAAAAAGAAGATTTAATAGCTTTATTTAAATTTGTTAATTAAAAAAAAAACATAATAAACTTCGTTAAAAGCACACTGACACTTCCGCATTCCGTTTTGCTTCATGGTGTGGATCTGCGGTTCAGACCTGCAGCTCAGATCTGCAGGTTCTTGTGGTTCTCCCGGTCTGCAGCTATACCCTTCTCTGTGCAACAGCAAAAATGCCCGTATGTTGCAAGTCAAATGATGGCGAAGTGTAGCAAATGTGCAGCACTTCTCTCCTTTATGGCCAAATAAATTGAAAACCAGACGCTGGAGCTATAGAAAAACAGCTGCACATTTCTAAGGATGTGTGAGAATAACTGTCAACAGTCGAAGAAATGCTGTTTTATTAAAAAACCTGCCGATTACCACTAGCTTCTTTCTGGTGGGTGAACAGCTCCACACACTGGCCGTCTTTGGAATAGCCTGCTAACTGTAGCGTGAGTCCACCAGTCCACAGTCACGTTAACAGCTAGTTTCATACTTTTTGTAGACCATAAACATTGCAGTGAAGGCATTTAATTTAACACAAATCCACAAGTACGTCTTAGCTATTTAGAAACATCAAGCTAGCACAGAAAATACTACTCGTGTCGTGTTGTGGATAAAGTCACTAGCTTAGCCTATACGAAGCGTGTGGGTGTACAGAATTGGGGGGGGGGGCTATTTAAATTATCTTGTAATACGAGATAAATATTCATTTTTTTGTGAGTACAATGGAGCGCCATAATGTATATCTACCACAAAAACAATCACACACTTCAAGTGTGTTCTCAGCTTAAGCTGGATTTTACCCTGTTCAAAGATTCTTTTATCTTTTGCTAATGACAGGTGGCGTGAGGAACAACTATGGAAAAGAAAACTACCTCAGGATGTGCTGAAGATTTGAGGATCTTAACACGAGAACGTGAGAAGCTGTAGAATTTATGTATTAGTTTAAATGTCTTTGAATTGGCTTATAGTTAAATGTATTTGCAGTTTTAACTAATGCGCAAGAACTTCTGGAGGAAATACAAGAGATGGTTGAACTTTGCAGTTTCATTCGAACTCGAAGATCTCACAAAGGGTAGGACATGTTTACTTTATAATAATACAGACGATTTTCAAATGCTACAATCAGAGCGTTTACATGGAAGCCAGGAAAACTGGAGTAACTAGCCTAGTCCGATTTAAACCAGTTCTCCAAAGTGCATGTAAAACCAAGCAGACCTACTGAGGAGGTGTAAACCGATTTTCGCACGTGGTCCCGACCGTATTGTAGTTTGATTTTAGGTGCCATGTAAACAGACAATTGGTCTGCAGCGGGACAAATGTAACTGAGTATTCTCACAACCCCTGCTTGCTCCACAATCCAACAATGAAGTTAACATTTACCACAAAAAAGCTATTGCACAAAGTGGGACACAGCCACATGTTTAACTCCATGTTTAATACAGTTCTGATTATTTAAAACAATTATATAAGTCCCAGAAAGATCAGTGTACTTCACAGACAATATTACAAACAGTTATTAATAATAACAATATTTAGGTAAATCAACTTAATGCAGTCTGTATTAGTGAACCTGACAAAGCAGAACATTATCGGTTTACTGTCTCACATGTAAACTGGAGCAAAACTGGTCCAACCGGTTTGAGGTAAAAACAAATTGAGTCTGGTTTTGTAGCCTGTTAGTCTGTTTTTCCTGATCATGTAATCGCACTGAATGTGAAAAGCCACTTATCCAACATTTAGTTGCTAATTTTGTTGATGCTAGTACAAGAAGGTGACTCTCTGTGTCCTGTCTCAAATAGATAACACATCGAAAATTTGTGAATTTACCTTGTAGATATTTTAAGGCAAAACGCAATTTAATAATAATAAGTAATTCATAAGGGATGGGCCAATATAAACAGTTTTTTTTAAACCAATAACGATAACCGATATTAAACCCCTTGCTGTAGCCAATAACCAATAATTGCCGATAATTATATTTTAAAGCTGATCTAAGTGACGTTTTGACTTTGTTAAATGTCTTTGTTGGTTGTGTGATGGTTACAAATGTATTTTCTTTATATTTGAAGCAAACATCTGCTTTCTGCTGCCTCCTGCTGGAAAACCTACACGTATAATTTGAAACATTGGCTCTTTTATTTTTACATTTGACAGTGTGAAATATTTTATGTACTTTTCTATGCCTTATTTGAAAAAATACATTGTTGAAAAAAGATGTTGTAGGTTTGATGCTGGTCATTGCAGAAGAGAACTGTAGGGGGGCGCGCTACTGCTGAAGCTGCTTGGTTCTGCTTTAAAATCCACAGCACAACTCAGAAGATCAAAAACTTACAAACAAATACATTTGTTGCATGTCATTTTTTATTATTTTTTCTTTAAATGCTGTGGTATCAACGTGAATAGTTAGTTTTTATTTAAAGCAACGTTTAATTTATTTTTTTAATTTAATAGTCTATTCACGCTTAATGTGGGTCTGTCCCTTTAACTCCGTTAAGTTGGAGCTAGCGCAGTTTTAGCGTGCTCTCGCTAACAACACCAACACGAGTATTGCGGGATTTTTTGTTTATCAACACAGGCGATGCGCGCGGACTCGTCCTGCAGAAAGAGCCTCCGCACATAGACACAAACAGTGGAAACAAGTCAAAAATGCTCCGTTGTCAGTCAACGTCAAGAGTTTATCACTTTGCGAAAATAAAAGTTATGCTGATAAGTTAACATTTATGGATGAAATCTATCTATCGTTCATCTCATCTCTGTCTCGTCGTGATCTCACTACAGCCGCAGAAGTTTCTTCTCTGTGTGTACGCTTATTTGCGTGGTGAGTGTGTGTCTGTGTATGCGCTCGGAGCAGGCTTCTCCTCTCGGCTCCGGGAGGCAGGCCGCAGAAGGAGAGAAAGAGCAAAAAAAAACAAACAATTTCAGCTAGGTTTTTTTGTGTATTCCACGTGTGACAAAACAAGTGCAATACGAGACACAAAACACAAGCTTTTTCCTAGTTTACTGACACTGTAGCAGATGCAGGGCAGCTCAATTTTAAAGGATTTTTAAAAAATTTTTTGCTGTGGTGCCCCAGATTTCTGGCGTTGCGCCACGCACAAATGAATGCAGCAGAAACACTGCGATCGTTTTTTTTTTTTTCGATATCGGTCAGATGCCAAAATTGTAATATATCACTGATATCGGACGATGCCGATGCTGATGCCGATACATTGCCCATCCCTAAAATGTATAAATTAATATGAGTATTTACCTGATGTAGAGGCCAGACGGGCCTAGGGGTGTCGGAGATAAGGCCCATTTAAAATAAAATATAATTTTATTTATTTACTTTTTAATCGTGACGCACCGCTATGCGATGATCGTAACCAGTAATAGTACTAGTAGTAGCGGGTCTGCATCAAAACCATTCTGTGTGAGTTTGTGAAAAGTTGCCTGCGTAGGCTGCAGAAGTGTGCCCTCATAAACGACAGGCATTCGCTAACATCAGCCTGTCCAGGACTTGTGTGGCAGGGAGGATTTCAGTGTTAGCATCAGATTTAGACAATCAATTGAAACGCAAAGTAGAATCATTAGTGACATTTTCTGTTGCTGTGTATGCAACAGTGACGTTACAGACGTCGCACAACTTTTAGTATTAAGGCTACTTAGGGTTGACGAGAGTTTGATTGTTACGCAGGAGGACTCTTGATGCTTGGGGAAAAGTCAGGTGTTGTGGCGATGTTCAGGCAGAAAGTTATAGCCGCTGGAAGTGGTGATTTTTGAACATTTCACACTGTGTATTGCACCAAGAAGCATTGTGCTGCAAGTCTGTGAAAATTAATCACGTAGTTACTGTTTTATTTAGGTGTGTTGACTTTATTCAGCAGGTTGCCATAGGAGTAGTCTTGTTTTCCTGGTTAAACTGGAGGTCTAACTTGGCTTTGATTTCAGTCATTGATGTGACCTAGAACATTCTTACATATGTTTTCTTTATTGTTCAAAGCTGTATTGTTAAACTAGTCCAAGCTCATGCCTTTCATGTCATCTGCTCTGCTGTGAGAGATGACAAACATTGTTTGAGCTTTTTTTGCACATATTTTGTCAACTATTGTGATGTGTTATTGCACAACTTGAATTACTTAAGCTTCAGCTTCTTACTACCTTTTTTATTTAAGAAAATGTCTTTTATTCTGTATTGCACTTGTATTTAGCACATTTTTATCTGTACATTTTTTTTTTATTTTCAAATTTATGTTGTGATTTTTGTGCTCCGGTCCACTTGAGCTCATGTATAGCTGTATGCGGCCCCCGGACCAAAATGAGTTTGACACCCCTGGGATAACTCTTGCTCTTAAACAATTATTATGTAGACTGCCCTCATCTTCTATTGCTGTTAATATTATTAATATTTTGTGCTTAAAAGCCGTTTGTTGACCGACACGTATCGTCTTCTGTTACGTAGAAAACCTGTTTAATGTGATGGATATATAACTAAAGTATGACCTTGTCATTGTTGACTGTACTCAGGCATGTCGAGCACAGCATTGTTCAACATGTTGTTAATGTTGTGACAGGAGCAGTCTGTGCGCACAGCCATGATCCAGGAGGACGGCGAGACCTTGGTCATAGATGGTTTCAGATTTGAGGATGCAGCAAGTAAAGAAGACCTAGGGAGGCCGAGCACAACCAGGCAAAACAACTCATGACTGATGGACACCTCTGAGCTCTGTCAGATGAGGTCACCAGGGTCAATAGACCGCCTGCCCGAGGTAACAGTGGAGAAGGATGAATTGCTAAAGATAGATTTCCATGCATCAAATTAAAATTCAGCTAAGATGTCTCTGTTTATTCTGAACAATACAAAATGCTTTCAAGACCAATAATAGAAAAAAAAAAATCCCATATTTATGCATATTCAGAAGTTATGGCTTTACTTGTAAAATGTTTAAAAGTTTACATGAGCTCTAAACCAGTTAATGTTTTGAAATTAATACCAAAAATTATTAGGTTGATCATATCTGTGAATAAATGTACAAGTACTACTTTGTTAGAACTAAATTTTAAAATGATGGTATGTAAATGTTAAACCGTCTTCAATTCAAGTTTTGAGTCAGCTATTTGCTAGATGAACTAACAAGAAGTGCCAATAGAAGTGTCAGTAGAAGTGTCAGAGCATGAATGTAACCAATTAACAAAATCTCAATTAAAATGTCTGTAGTATGATTAAACCCAGAAGTTTACTGAACATTAACATACTAAACAGACTGACATAATGTATGTAAATTAGATCATTATTATGCATGTGTTAGTTCAGTGCCCAAATTAAGTGCTTGTTTTGGAGCACTCTCAGCGTGTTTGCAGGCGCTGGCACTGTGGCAACATATTATAGAAATAATGGTCACTTGAAACATCCAATTAACTTCACTTTTGTCTCTAAGCTGTTGTACACAATCAAACGCAAAGAGCGATTTGCAGTTCATTTGTTATGCATTCAAACCAGAAGCGATGATCACATCTCGGGTGTAAAAGAAAGTTATTAAAGAGGTGAATTTAAAAAAACAAAGAATTAGAAAAAAAAAGTTAGGTTTTTTATGTCTAGATATAGATTTTTGCCCACAAACAGCCCTGTAAGTAGCAATTTAGGTTAACTCATGTACAGTATTCGGATGATGATAGAAGGTGGAATCATTAAATTGTGCAACAAAACACAAGATGATGAAAAAAAAAAAAATCTACCATGGTTTGGATGGTAATCTAATACTCGTCTTAGGTGCAATTTGCTCATGAATGTAGATTTAAGAAAACTTAACAAATAGTAAACATTGTCATGTTTCGCATTCACCAGTAGATGATGCTATTTCCTTATCAGTCGTCATTGCGTCTAGTTAAAGTTGTATCGCCCTGCTCAAGAATAGAAGAGATATTACAAACTTCAATAAAGCAAGGTACCGAAACTAAATATGCTGTGACTTTCAAATACTATATTTTTATTTTGGAAGATAACAGAGCTAACGTCAGCCATGAGAGTGGTCACAACAGATACTAGTTTTTTGTAATGAAACAAATTTAGTCGCTGTCATACAGCGTGGGGATCTATCACCAGATTCTCTGTAAGGTTGATCAGGATTACCTTTGCTCCTTATGGTGCATGTTTTGAATTTGACTTTGTTTTCCTTCCCAAACTAATAACTTACAACACTTAACAATTAAAGATGTTACATTTTTTTTTCCAACACTCTTTAGTTATGACTACCATTGCACTTCATAATCTTTTTTTTCTCTAAGTTACATGATTGATTTATTAAAAGCCAAGTATGTTTTCAACGGCATTTGAATTTGACAGACAGTGTAGTGTGTACCCATACTGTCGCTTTGCAATATAACATCCTATCAACTACCACTGCATTGCTGCAGTTAAAGTTAAGATCAATGATGCTAGTGCCACAGTCATACATCACACTGCTGTCTCAGAGTTGTTTCACCCGGCTGAACTAAACTGCGCCAGCCCACATTATACCTAGACTGGACATAACCTCCATTTTCTCTCCAATGATAAAGACTAGGGCAGACTACAAGGGTTTGAACATCAATATTGAGTGAGCTTGTTAAAGTTACTTGTTAGCTTAGTTTTTGGCAAAAGCATTTATTTCATTAGTAATTATGTCCCAAAAACCATGTGCGTCTGCTGTGCTGTTTCATGATTAACCCTGAAACTCTGCCATGTAATCAAGTGGCGGCCTTTGGCAAGCACAGAGGTCAGTTGTATTCAAGGCCCTTGTACATACGTTGGTACATCAGAGGACATCCCAGTGGACTAGATGAGTTGAGCTGAGCGGGGCATCCAAGGCCCTTCCTTTGTTTTTGCTGAGCCAATTAGAGCAAGATCGTATCTGCAGTGAAAGGAGAACAATGGTACACTCACAGTGTGTTTGTAGTATGCGTGTGTGAAAATATGCATAATCTTTGAGTGTGGGGGTGTGCTGGAGGCTAGTTAATCATCATAGGCCTTATTTTGCTACACTATAGAGGTATTATTGATTGACGTCACTTTCCGCTCTACTGCGCATTTCACATGCATAAAGAAACGATGTCTGTCTAGTTAGCTGGGGAAACCCACAGAACTGGATGAGATCTAGCTGTTTCGATCAGGTATGAACTGGCTTCTGAAGCTTGAGACAGTGTTTTTCTCAGCATATTTTTATTCACCTTAATGTAGCTTTTATTAGTTGTAAGACGATTTCATTCACAAATGTTGATTCAGCCTCATCATTTTTGTCTTCGCACAGTAATAAATTCTTGTAGTCAGCTGACAACAGCCCTTGCAAGTGTTGCTCCTTCATAGGTTACAAGTCGAAAGCAAAAAACTCCCACAAAAATAATATATAGCTATATCAATTATGATTTAGTTAAATTTTGAATACACACAAAGACACCCATAAGGCCTTTATATAGTATGTGCACAAATGTATTGTGCCTTTTAGAATGAAAGTTTGATTTTCTCTAAAATTGCTGATTTTACAGTTGATATGAGGAAAAACAATTTACAAGAAGAAATTAAGTACCCAGAACAATATTGGTTGATATTTGTACTTATCATATTATACCATCACATTGCAGTTCCTGCTTTCAGTCCTGACAAGACACAAATGACTGATCGTTGCTTAACTACTAAATCTTCTGCTAATTATTGTGTCCACATTTGACACTGTACGATCACAACTTGATTGGTTCTTACCTGAAGGTGAAGCCAAATTCACAATCTCTTTGGATACAGTCAGTCCTTCAATTATTCCTCTGGGGAAGTTTTTCTCTACTGCGCAAAGATGTAAATGCAGCAAGCAAGTTTTCGTGACTTTAAATAAACATCAGTGTTTGCTTTTTCAGCGATCATGGTCACACAAATTACTTTTCTTCAACTCTGTATGAAACAACACCGTTTGTCTTGAAAACTTGATTTATACTTTGGTTCAAACAGCAGCACCTTGCAGGTCAGAGCAGTTGCACCTTGCAGGTCAGAGCAGTTGCACCTTGCAGGCGACAGTCTTGCAGCTCTCCCTGTCTAAACAATATAACGTATGAATGAAATTTCAAGTGGTATGTCTCTCGCTGCCTCCTAATTTTGGGAGAGCTCGAGTCCATAGGCTCCCGAATGATCTGAAGGACAATCTTGCTGATGGCAACAATTACCACTGAGTTCGCACTTGTGTGTGCGTGTTGTCCGCCGTAACTGGGACATAGGTGCTTTTTTATAGAATAGTAAACTGAAAAACACTAAAATGCATCAATATATCGATGCATCAGATCCACATCGACTTGTGAGCCTCTGAATCGGAATGAATCAGAAGACACCCAGAGATTATCACCACAGTACACAATGACTGTTTTCAGTTTATGGCCAACTAAGTTTTGTGAAAGTTTTAAAAGAAAGAGTGGACACTGTCAGTTTGTTATTTATTTAAATATTTTTTTTTATCAAAAATATTTTATATTTTTAACTATTATTTATATACTCAATTGTATTGTTGTAATATTGTTCTTTCTGTAAATTATATTAACATATCATCGATAATCAGATGTGGATCGAGACGATTTCCTGAGATGGACACTGTCAGTAGCTTCCTCTGCTTGGCTTAGAGGTCATTAACCCCTACCTGCCGCGGTCTATTGTTGGGTAGGATGGTATCGATAAGATTTTATCGATATCGATGCGTATCGATCTCTTATCGATCCGATTCCTTATCAATTCTTATTGATCTTAAATTATGTGTTTATGTATCTAGATTTAAAAATGTATTTAACTAATTCAATACATTAGACAATGTGTGGACTATATTATGATGATACTAATTAAATAGGCTAAATAAGAGCAGAAATAATATTCAGAGCTAGAGGCATAAACTATTTGATATTGATAACACTATAACCTATGTAAGGTGTACTTTGGCCAGTGAAGTCCTGGTTCTACACACATCACACTTTCCTGCGCTCACCAGCTTTCTTTCTCCGTGTCCACAAACTGTGCTACAGTAGTTGTTTATCAGAAAGTCCGCTCCAGGTGAGGTTGCGCTTGGAGAAGGCGAACAGCGCTTCAGTCCGAGCGAACGCACGTGTTCCCAGACCAGCTGTGTGTGCGCTGTTCAGGACGCAGGCACGGCACAGCACAACGGACTGTCGTATACGCTACGAAGGGACACAGCTCGCTTAGAGACGGATAATTCGTGCGCTCCGAGGCACGGACACAATTTACTTCGGGCTGACACAGCTGACAGTTGTGGACTCGTCTAAGGGACGGAGGAGAGAAAGTGAGAAGAGGTCGCCCAGGCTCTAAGAAAACGCACACAAAGTGTACATTAGGAGCGCGGAAAGAAAGAGTTTATACCCCCCAGCTGACGGTAGATGCACGCGCCTATCCTTCAAACATTCATATTAATGGAGGAAGCTTGCCTGTCACGGCGCTGGTGTGTGAGCCGCATGTGCGCCACATGTACATATTGTCTCCGTTTCTTCTCTCTTTCCTGTGTGCGCTGTGCGTAAACGCGCTGTATCCACGTGAATTAGTGAGAGACTTAGGCTTTGCCAAAGCTAAAACTTGTGTTTGTAATGAAACCGAATGTAACAGCCCAGCGTGAGGTTGAAGTTCACGCAGTATTTAAAGGCACAGCGGCCAAAGCAGCATCGATAAGAAGAATCGATAAGAGAGGAGACTAACGATTCCAGTGGATTGCTAAAATAGAACCGGTTCCCAAGTAGAACCGGCTCTCGATACCCATCCCTATTGTTGGGTAAATTCTTCTTCTGCTGAAGTTTAAAAGGGAGATGTACATGTATGATCATCTTACTTAGCTCTGGGTTTGCTTGTGTTTCATATAGCTACTAGCTCCCCTGTCTGGACCAGCCGGTTTCACCATATGGCCACATTTATCATCTATCTCTCTATTCATTAAGACTGCCCTTGCTGGCTACAGAAGCACTGCAGGAGGGCACAACCTCCGCCACTGCACTACGGACTACCGGCTGCAGTATATTCTGACAGAGGCATAAATTATACCAGTGCAGAATCAATAGGTGGTTTTTGATATGTCTAGTAGTTCTATGCTTTCTTACAGATGTATGTGGATGCTTGATTGTGAAAAATAATAATCACAGTTATTTATATCCTAATTATTCAAAAGATTACTGGTATTTGCTGATAGAAGACAAAGCACTATACATTACTACAGAGGGAAACAATAATGAAATATGTCATATCTCACAAAAATACAGTAAATGTACTCTACAAGTGTGAAGACACTATTTGTGAGTGACACCGATGGATCCCTTTATACATGTGACTGTAAGACTCACAACTTAGAACAAAATCAAAAAGTATCTTGATTAGATTTTAATGTGAGAGTTGAAGGTGCAAAGATAATCTTGAGTAGAGCTACCGGTAATTCATAATGTGACTAATACACAGTGAATTTAGTGGAACTTGTAGATCCAAAAACATCTTTGTGTTTAGCTACTCCTAACTGTATTGACTGCAATTACCTAAACAGCCAGAACATTCATTTTTTTGTATATTAAAAAAAAAAATGCATTCTACTTACTCTGATTTCTGGAGTGAATAATTGAATACTTGTGAGACAGTGATGAATGCTTTTGGCAAACAGATTAAAATAGCTGTGCTTTTCATGATTTTATAGGATGATACATTTTACAAGTTTAAATAATAAAATAAAATACTGATTGGACCTGAGTACTTACAGTACATCTTTTTACTGCTTTGTTACTTATTTATTATAAATCTGCGATTTATTCTTTGAGTAATGATATTTTATTTCAGTCATTTTGACAACTCTTGGCGGCTGCTAAAACCATCTGAGTTAATTTTAATTTTTTTTTGCTTCCAAGGAAAAAGGAAAACCCACAAGACATGATTTCAGCTTGTACATTTTATGCTGCTACAATACCACTTTAGACACTGGTCTGGAGTTAGTTTTCTTTGTTCAATGATCTACTCTCTCCTCTGTCAGCAGGATGGAGCTGGATTGTGGGTCCAGCTGTTGTTTTAAAGCATCCCTGTTGGGCATTGACACATCAAACGGAAAGCATGACTTAACTGGCCTCTGAAGATCGCAGTGGGCTGTTGGCGCATGTCATTTTTATCTGCGGAAACCGTCTTTGCATCTCTCTCCCACTTCTTCTGTATCACTTTTGATTTTCTGTCCGTCCGTCCTGTCCGTCTCGCGGCGTGTCTTTGTGATGGGCTGACAGTGTGACAGCACCACGGAGACGTCTTGGTGGGGTGGTGGGGATGTCAGACGAGTGAGATGTCGGTCTTGGCACTGCTGATTGCTGCCTGTGTGGGTGTTTTGTCCACGTCGGTGAATTTCAATTGTGTTTAATGCTTTCGTTGGGTAATGCATGTCGATATGAAATAATATTGAAGATTTATTGGGGTGTCATATCGTGCATAGCTCGTTTTTTTTTTTTAAGTATCGTTCTTATCTCAGATTTTTTCTTTTTTTATATATTTCCAATAACAGCACTAAATATGCTATTAGCATAATGGGGTAGCCTTTGAAACGTTTGAAGAAGGTTTCTCCCCCCACTATCTTCATTTCTTTGTCGTGTTAATTCAGTTTTTAACCTTTCTAGATATTAATTATGGCATTTTAAGCAGCACAGAGCTGGCATAACTAATGAAGACAGCAGTGGATTTGACAGCCTATAAACAAAACACTGTCTTATTTTTATAATGCGGATTTCAGTGGGCACAGCTGCCGGAATAAATGACTCCTAAGAGCAACTGAAGTGTTTTATGTCTTGCAAAACAGGCTTAGTTTTTGCACCTTCATTGTAACAATATCTTTCTACTTTTAATGTTTGTTTCTCAATACTTTTGAAAGTTCTTCCCATCAGTTTTTTTGTCAGTAATGCTGAACAGTTAAACAACATGATTGCCTGATAAACATATTTAACACATAACGCATTTGATCTTTTAAGGGAGCAAAAGCAAAAATGTTTAATAGACATTTTAAATTTGAAAAGTTGCCATTTGACCTACAAGTCATACAAATTTCATGAGGGAATAAAAAGTGCTCTATCAGAAGCCAAAGGAGCTTTAATAATACTGAGTGGATATATTTGAAAAGAGAGACTTGTGCTGAATATAGATTTCCACATAATAATCTTCTTGCGGGCTGCGTATGGTCGGAGCGGAGCGGTCCTAGTGGTACCTGTTCAATAAAACATCTGGCTGAAAGAAAGTCATGCCAAATCATATGAGAGAACAATGTCTGAATGGAACAGTATATCGGATCATAGGTTCAGGTTGTTGAGAACTTTGATTGGTATAATAAGTATCAAGTATGTGCTTTTAAGAAACCCACCACTAAACAAGACATGATCGCCCATTAAAATCTAAAACATTGATTATGATTCTAGAACATGCAACATTTATTTTATTTATATAATATATTAAAATTTTATGGTAGCGTAATTGTTTTTAAAAGTGTAGTGGTGGAAGGAATTCTAATCCCTTGTTTCCATATGTTATTAAATTTTTTCATGTGGCAGTAGCATACAGGTGTTTCCATTGCCCAAAAATACAAACATCTGACTTGGTTTGGTGTTACCATTTGCTTGTAACCTTGGTAGCTGTTAAGCTGTTTTGTGTTTTAAATGTTGTACATGCATTTTTACATTGTCTTAAAAACAAACAATGACAAACTCAGTACTTATGCACTCTGTTTGAGATTTTTCTAAACCTGTGATGAAATACCTTGTGATACTTTCATATTCTTAGACTAGTAACAGCTTAATAAAACTTGAAAGAATATAACAAAGAGACAACCACCAAAAAAAAATCCAGTTCATTTCGGCCCAATATTAGAGTAACACATACCCATTGCTGCTCACCTCCGGACTTTGATCATAGAAGAGATTTTTTACTGCAGAGGAAACCTGTGTGGCTTTGTACCTGTGAAAATGATATAGCAATCACATTCAGGCTCATGTGGTTTGGAATAAAACGGTTATCGCACACAAGCGCAATTGGAGGAAATTCCCCACTTCTCATATTTGTATCAGTGGAATTACCCTGTGGACACCTGATGCTTCACATACACACTCACAAACACATCAACCCACACTTTGTACCAGCACTTAAAGGCATATCAGAGTGACAGTGGGTTATTTTTACTGCACACTTTTGGTCAGAGGCGTATTGTTAGGTTGTGGGCATGCTCCCAGATGACAGTTTTCATGACAAATGAATCTACTGTGAAATGATAAGAAAGCTTGTATTAAGTGCAGTACAGTTTGTCGTTGTCATTAACAATTTTCCCCAAAAGAAACTGGCACTTTATCTGATTAATCCAGAGTGTGGAGATACGGTAGATAGGAAAATAGGGGCATTTATGTCTCGGTTTACCCATTCTAACCTCAGTGTATACAGTACAAAAAACTTCAAAAGGCTTCAATGTTGCTATTTTTAACAAAGTTTTTTTTTTTTTTTAGAAAATTGAGAAGCTTCGACTTTCATCAAAAGTAATTTTCCATCTGAAGAGTGTGATCTGAGAAACTGAATTTATATACTGTTCTTTTGTTCTCCCTGGAGCAGCCTGACCCTATCTTAATGTTATGACTGATACAGCAAGAACTTGCTCTGTTTGAAACTCCCTAATCAGTGTTTGAGTACTTGATTAGCATTCACTCACCTGCACTTGGTTATCTGGGACTATTGAAATCTGACTTGCCTAGCCTGGTCGCTGCTGCATGTCCCTTTTAATTTGTGCGAGTTGCTTAGTTTTTGTTAAACATTTCTATTTAGCAGAAGGTTTTTCCTTTTTGAACAAATATGGTTTCTTCTCTTATAGATCACCCCCTTTCCCTGCTTAGATTTTAACTTCAATGTTTGAATAAAATGCAGAGTTAGAGAACATTTAAATGTATTTTCAGAAAATCTTACATTTACATACATCACTGTCAAATTGTCAACACAAAACGTTTCATAATTAATCAGCACCAAAGTGGATTTGTTGAAAAGGGAAGCCATTTTGTATTACAACACAGCCTTAATTTGATTTAAAATGTAAATACATTTGATAAGCTTCACTTTTTTAGTTAGTTCTGCAGCATTGTGCTACTGTAAATATTCCATTGCTTGTTATCAAATCACAATATCCTGAGTATCGCAGCCTCTTATTTCTAGGGGTTGCACGACTACTGAATTTTAGTAGTCGACTAGTTGAGAGCGTTAATCGCGTCGACTCCGACTAGTCAATGACGTCATTAACAAAAACAAAGATCCAAAGGCACCATAATTTTGCCTGGGCAATTGTTAGAAACAGCTTATTTATACTGACCATATTATCAGAAAACATTAGACGTACTAATGCCCTGTAATAACGCTGAACTTAGGCTCTTTTATTTTACATAAAAGAAGAAAAAAAAAGCTAAATAAGCCTATTTGTGCATGTACGAGGTTCGGAGGCTCTCGCTCTGACAGCGGCTTGAATCCAGCTGAAATAAGTCTGTCCACACTCACACACTGAGCTGTGGGATGTTTGGTCAGTGTGTTTTGAACATGAAGGAAACACAAATCCACCTGAAGCCCTGGTTCCACACACATCACTCATCACTCTTTTCCTCGTCTCCTTCTCCCACAAACCGCACTGTAAAACTTTCTAAGACCAAAGACCAGTGTAGATCCACAGACTCGAATCCATGCAGATGATATGCACTTGGAGCGAACAGTCCTAGCGCTTTGAGCCGGGATGCAGTGGGCTCCAGGTGCCTGTGCGTTTGGCTAGACGGAGCGAACAATCCGAGCACTTTGAGCCGGGCTATACAACGGCTCGGCTAGACAAAGCGTTTTGGGCGGACAGTTCGTGCGCTATTGGAGTGGAGCTGGGGTCGCGCTCGGTAGTGGAGGCACAGCGTGTCCGTGCGCTATGCAAGGCAGGGGTAGTCTAAAGCAGTGATTCTTAACTATAGGGCTGGGACCCAAAGTTGGTCCGCGAGCACCTCCTTGAGGGCCACAAAATCAGTAAAGTGCAATACATTCCCAGGTTACTTTCTACATGAGTTTTCGGGCCCTGAGGTCAAAAAGGTTAAGAACCCCTGGTCTACAGCGCGCTCCAGTGTGCCAAGGCATTAGGACAAAGCATTCCAAGGCAGAAGAACAGCGCTTGGAGAGACGTAGAACGGGCCGGGGGGAAATCGGACGCGTTGCTGACATTTATGTGTTTGAAACACAAGTTTAAAAGCGCTTTTTTAAGCCAACCTCTGATTTCTTCGACTAGTCGACTACCTCTCAAAGTAGTCGCGGGGGACCTTTTTAGTCGACTAGTCGGTGCAAGCCCTACTTATTTCATGATCATATTGTGACAAATGTGTATCGTTACCGCCCTATGCAGCTTATATACAGTCTTTATATACCTTAATCTTTAAACTTGGTCTATCTTATTTGTAAACTTAGTGCAGTGACTTTTCATCCTACATCTCCTGTTATTTTTTTGTTTCTATACTTGTCTCTAATAGACTAGAACTTCTATAGTCTTTTTTATAAATTTGTAAAAGAGTTTGCTGCCTTAAGAAACCTCTGACTACGTTGTACATAGTGTTCTTGGCTCAGCATTTACTTTTATGAATTCAATCAATCGTAATGATAAACTAAGGCTAATGCAAGTGCAGTTTAATATCACCTCTAAATTAAATTTTGATTATGATATCTCAACACAACCATATATTTATTCTCTCGTTTCACTGTATGTCATTAACTGCCCTCGGCGCTATGCAGGGCTAGTATATGTTTTCTATATGTGGTTGCTAATCAAAGCCAGCCTCCTGGTATCCTGCTGGTACCCCCCACACACTAAGGACTGGAGTATGATGTTATTTTCTAGCCCTAGCTAATTGTCTCCGGGGTTCACTTCTCTCTCTCTCTCTCTCGCTCTCTTCTTTGGCTGCAGTTGGACTTTGCGCAGCTACACAGTGCAGCTGCGGGAAGGCCCTAATGAAGAGTTATGAGGAACTGGATGCCTCTTGGCCATGGAGAGAAAAGAAGAGAGTGTAGAGAGATAATAGGTGGAGGCAGGAGAAAGGAGGGATACAGTAATATGATGCAGTGAAGTAGAGAGATAGAGATGGACATTGGTTAAACGGAGGCTATCAGACACCACTGCAGTGAAGAGCTCCGCAGTGAGAAGTACTGCTGCAACACACTGCACTGTACCAGGCTTTAGCGAAAAGCGATGCCTCAGACGATAATGAAGACAAAAACCCACAACTGGTTGATATTGAATAATCTACTGCATCTCATTCATGTCATGTGTCTCATCTTTTGTCTTTTCTTTTGCATTTTGTACATTTTGTTCTGTGGGTCATGATCAAAGGACACATCGTGACAAACTATTGTTTCTGTATCCCTTAACCTTGGGTGAAGCGGAAAGTCTCGGTCTCTGATTTGGACACCCACTTAATTGAGAGAATCCTGGTTTTAACTATGGCTGTTCTGGAAAAGCGATTTTGTCATCGTCTAGGCCTTCAGAAAATCTTTGCTTCTTCACATGGTCCTGGATAGAAGAAGATAGAAAATGAGAACAAGAGGTCTGGAGAATTTGTGTTTTTTTATTTTTTTGCTTTTATCATTTTAGGTCAGAATAGTAGTATATAGTAGGTTGTTTCCTTGGTAAAAAGTACAAAGGAAACAACCTTTTACTTTTTGCCTAATTCTCTGAACTTAAGTACAACAAATTAGTACTCCATCCATTGCTCCATCTGTTTCATATTGCTCCCTTGACCTGTCAATCAAACTTACTATGTTCCTAGTAGTCACTATATAAATTTTTTTTTTTTTTTTTTTTTTTTTTTTTTTTTTTTTTTTTTTTTTTTTTTTTTTTTTTTTTTTTTTTTTTTTTTTTTTTTTTTTTTTTTTTCAATATTCCTTAGTTGCTACCTTATTCCAAATCAAATAACTTTTTTACTGAAAAAAATGTAACTATGTTTTTAAATGGTTTTCGGATAAAAAGTTTTGTGATTTAATGTTTTCTCCTAGTTGATGTCACAGATAAACTCTGCTCTACTTTATTTTAATATATTTTACTTTTTCTCCAAACTCGTTTATTAACGTAAAAAAAAAAAAAAAAAAAAAAAAAAAAAAAAAACTTCAACCTTCAAGCCTTAATGGGACGGTACATTGTGTTAAGTTTTTGCCTACTGTTAAAATTACTGTATGGAAATGCATTTTATGTTAATTTTGTATTAAATTGCTCGAAACTAAAACTACACTAATTGTAAGACAAAACAACATGACTTAGCAATTGTTTCGATTACCATGACCAAACAACAGTGAAGTCTTTCATTTTCTTTTGTTTTCATTGCCTAGCATGAAACTTTTCCTCAAATTTTCTGCATTAAAATTGATGTGAAACAAAACATTTAAATGTTAAATGTATTAGTTTTTCTATAGATGGTATTAAAAGACTTGATTCTGCTTCTAAAATGTTCTCACAAAATCACAAATTAACTTAAAAAATATGAGGAAAATTATTTTTTTTGAGTTCCTTGTAAGGTGGAAAAGCCCTATATAAATAGAGACCATTTATCATTTTTGTTTGATAGAGCATTTTGGCACAAATGGTAATTTGACCAATGCCAATACTATAACTGATATTCTGCCCATTACAAGTTTCAATAGAAAAGAAAAAGACTAAACATTGTGTACATTTTTGCTTCTAAAATGGTTTAACCCCGGTCTCACACTGGATCCAGTCCGTACTCCGGTCCGGCGTACGGAGGCTTTCCGTTTCTTGAAAAGTAATGAGCCGCGCGGCTCTGCTCCGTACGTCCGGATCGTTTTCGTTTCATTGAAATTTTTCCGGACTGCCGGAGCGCTCCGGAGACCTTTTTGGTAAAGTTGTGAAAACAAGTCACGACAAAGGAAACCAAGCGCTCGCGGGTGAAGAGAATCCGGTGGTTTTCAAAGTAAAAACATTACGTTTCTGCTACTACAACAAATACAGCAAAATGCTCAACATATACGTGACTATTGAACACGCAGGAGGCAAATAAACGTCCCGTACTTACTAGGGCTGTACTCAATGTATCGATACGGGGATATATCGTAACAGGTTTACTGGCAATACGCGTATCGTTACAGGGAGGTATATCGGGATACGTATCGGCATACTTAAATTAATATAATTTACACTTATGAACCTGGACTGCAGCTTTAAGGCTGAAACTATTGAGCTGAACAATGGCTTATTTGTAAGACACTTGTATTTTCAAGCTACTCTTTGTGTTAGACACAATTCCTCTGCATTTGACACTTGATACGTGACATATTGAGAAAATTATATCTGCATATACGTGTATCGGGAGACGTATTGTATCGTGACCTCTGTATTGGGATACGTATCGTATCGGAAGGCTCTTGGCAATACCCAGCCCTACCCAAAACACGGCGCAAGTGTTCCTTGTTTACATATCCATGTGCCAGAGATCACGTAAACTCCCTGAAACTCCCAAGTTGAACGTGAATCCCCGCGAACTCGTGGTCTCGCGAGGCCAGCAGAGTCCGTACATACGCATGCATATTCTGGAGGCAGTGTGAGTGACGACCGGACCCAGACGGATCCGGATCCGGATCTGGATCTGGAGGCAGTGTGAGCCCGGTGTAAGTTTGTCTTTTTAGTTCACTCTTACATTTCTTGTGTCCATGCATTTATATTGTGAGTTGAATAATCACGATTTGTCTTTCCTTTGTAAATTCTATATACAACCTTTTAAGCGATTGATTTGTGCATTTTCTATGCAGAAGATCTCAGTCAGCCGGTCCTCACCTCCTCCACTGTGTCTCAAACCAAACTCAAACAGAGCTGTGCAATCAGGTTTGTTTATTTCAAGAGAAAATTACGTGGCAGTCATTGGTCAGAAATCACAAAATCTTGCTTTTCTCCTCTAAAGATTAACAGGGTTTATTGTTTTCTGCATTGATTTTGCAATGCTTCTCAGTCTTCTGTTTTTTCCCTTGCCAAACACACTGATCTGAATAGCATGTAGGCTTGGCTGGCAAAGCAAAGAGGCTCAATTAGTACTCCATGAAGTTTGTTGTAATTTCTACCCACAGTCAAAAGGGCTCCAAGGTAAATAGTTTTTTCAGGTATTTCATACTGTATATTATCTACTATTTATTTATTTTCTTTATTTTTTTATTTAATGTCAGTGCTAAACAACAAGTTATAAATAGCATCTGAATCACATCTAGATTGAGCATTATGTGTTCTTTAACTTGAAATTTACAAGGAAACAAAATTTTTGTTATGACTTAAAGCACATCATGTTGTGATGTGTATTCTGAAATTTTAAGATTTATTTCCCAGAAAAGAAAAGTTAGTCACTTTTGACTTCTTTTGCAAAAACACTCACAATAAGCATTTGCTCATACTGAATTGGCCATACCAAATGTAACAAAAGGGAGTCCCTATATGGATGACAGCGCAGCTTTCACTATTTTGATTTGAGACAGCGATGACCGGGTCGCGCCCTCAGAGACTGGAGCTGCCTCTGTCCCATCCTTTCTCTGCACTCCTTCCTCTTTCTGCCTAAATGTCAGCCAGTCTCAGTGCACCGCACAGACAGAGAGTGGGAGATCTGCAGTCTGCGGGGAGACGACCACTGAAAAGCATACGTGATGACACACTTTCCCCATTCGCCCTGACTAGCTATTGAAAAGCAAGATGACATTTTGCAATAATGCACGATATAGCTCCAGAGTTTAGTGAGATGAAACATTATTCATAAATATGTGATGCCTGGCATTTATTGATGTTTGTGGCTAGATTTGCTGTCAAATCCCTCCTGGTTTATGGCAGCAAGTTTTATTTGTGAGGAAATTCACAGTACCTCGATGAGATGAGCCATGACAATGAGATATTATAATCAGTCTTAAAAACCACACACTTTAGCCTTAGGAAAATAGTGAGTGAGAAATGTGACAAGATTTATAAACCACTTCCTGACTGTGTAATTATGAGAAATGATCAATGAGTGTTTGAGCATTGTGGGTCTAAAGAACAAAAGGATTCAGTGCAGCTTTTTGTCCTAGTTAGAGTGAGGATTTTGCTACATCAGCCCTCATGTGAACATAGAAGAAATACTTGATGTAGTTACCTTGCAGAAACAACTTGAACAAGGAAAACATCAAGCTTAATTCAGAAGATGTGTGTGTCAGGTGGAACATGAAGAATCACTTGATTGTAGTAATCACGCTTTTTACAGTCAGCCGCAGCGCACTTGTTATGTGTTTCTGTTGATGCCCCCTAGATTTTCACCCTTTTTTCTCCAGCTCTGCGCTCCCCTCCTTCATCACTCTCGCCTGTTCCTTCCCTTTGTGGGCCCAATTCAGTGTGAAGTCCCTATCAAGAGTAGTAGATTAGTGCCATTCTCATCCAGATCATTTCAACAGCTGCAGCGATAGCGGTTGTGGCGACATCTGAAGCCTCTCGTCTCCTGAGAGACACTCTGGCGGTTGGTTGAATTTCTGTTTCTTCAGATCGGCCCAGCTGGAGGAACTCTAAACAGGCACATTTTCTTCGCTACAGGCCTTTGCGGATGTTCTGGCTACACAATGCACGCTCCACAGCATCAAGCCAGTATTGACTGTTGCTTTCAGAGAAGCGCTGAGGGAACCTAGAGGCGTTGAATTGAATTCATGGTAGACGTTGTAATGTAGGACGGGGCCAAAATCTTCAAAAAGGTTTAGATTTTCATGAACAATGTCACAGAACTTCTTAGAATTTGGAAACACTTTATAGATCTTTGAGAGAAAAAGTCTGATGAATAGAAACTTTTCCTAGAGTTGTGCAGATCAGTGCTCACAAAGACCTTAGACTTTTATATCCGTGAAAGCATTAATGGAGGTGAATATTATCAACAATATCATACAAATAGAAATTGTTTAGAATTTGGTAATACATTGATTGTATTCTTGAAGTAACGAAAGCTAAAAACTAAAGAAGTAGATTTGTATTGGAGCTGCTTCATTTCATTGTTCCAAAGCTTTTGAAGGAGATGTATTAGATCTGTTTTAGCCTTGCATGGTTGTATTTGTGGACGGACCAGTGTAGCCATGGGATGTTTTTCTTTGTGTTTTTCTCTCCCCGTTTGCAGGGCATGAGCCAGCGTCATTGGCAGATCTGTCAAACTGCCTGTGTGTTGTGTTTGCGTTGGGCGGCTATCGATTTTATGTTTGTCTGGTAAATACAGCGTTTTGGAAATCAGCGCTTCACTGAAACGTGAACAGAGTATTTGGAAAGCAACAGCAGCCAGAGAACTGACACTCAAGGGACGGGGTAACAGAGTGTGAGTGAGAGACACCACTTTGTCACAGACAAAACTACTGGACATTGAGATTCCACAGTTGAAATATTTTCAAAATGTATTCAGTTTTCTTCTGTCATAGTATGGCAAAGACAAAATACAAAAAACAATGTCTTCTTTGACACATTGTTGCATCTCTTCACATCTACTAACTAAAACGTAGCTATGACTGTACCACTATTTTTGAAATCTCAATCATTTCTATTCTATTGTAGAAGTATGGAACTTTTAATACTAAGTATTATAATGTTGATTTTTCAACTATTCAAGGTACAGTACTGTGCACATTTAAATACATTTAGGAAACCTAATATTTTAGAAATGGCTAAAATATGCATTATGAACATCTGTGAATGAATCTGTCATTTATGTCTTGAAAAGAGGGTCAGGAATAGAAAAAATATAAAATTGTAACACATTTTTGCTTGTTCAGTTCAAGCTTTGGAATGCCCTTACTTCCAGAAGAGCAAAGAGGGTTTGTGTTCAAATCATCCACCATCTTAATCTGCCTCTCTCTCCCCCTTGCTGTTCTCAAACTTAATTACCACAATAATTTGGCCCTGTTTGTTGTACTGCAAGCGCTGGCCAACTAATAAAACTACACATTCCAATCGCAGTAGATCAAATTGCCTGCAACAAAGTTTTGAAAGGGCAGAAATAACATATTCAAATTTGACAGTTACTATGTAATACATTTCAAAAAATACAAAAAAACCCTAACGTATATTACAGAGGAGTTGCATAATCTTTTCTGTCATGTAAAGAAAATAAGACATGCAGAGATAAATCCTCTTTATCTCGCCTTAGTCTTTCATTAGTTAAAATTACAGACTTTCTTTTCATTTCAAACATCAAGTCAAGACACACTTCAGCATTTAGACAAGCTAATTACAAAAAGGAACAGCATGCACCTTTAAGTGTTGGGCCTCCACATTTTAGCAGAGCTTTTGAAGAGGACTTTTGCCTTTAGCGAGAAAGTTAAAAAGTAGTACAAAACATGTCAATTTGCATGTGACTTGGTGTTTGAGGTGGGTTAATGTGGTACTTAAACATAAATTTGGCCATTTGATGTTTAATCACAATCACAATAAAATGCAAAATGAAACAAAAAACTGTTAGAAGAATTTGGAAGTATATACAGTATATAGGCCATTAAATTAGCTCTTATAAATGTAGCCATATGTGTAAGAAAAAAAAGAAAAAAAAGAAAGTGCATAATTTTTCTGATGGAGAGTTCGCTACTTGCTTGTGTCCATGGAGATTGTCAATATAAATTATAAAGTTACATAGTACACCTGTTCCCACATTGCAAGTCACATCCATTTACATTGTACATCCTCAGGTTCAGATAATTCTATGGTTTGTGTAGGAGAGGCAGCAGATAAAAGTCCTGCTCAGTTTTAGTAAATAGCAAACTAAGCTGATCCTGAAGCACCACTCAGTCTCCAAACTCTGAGGAGGCATTTTCAGGTCTGCTGGGACGCTCCTATCCATTTGTTAAATGATTGCACTGTTGTTACATAGCTGTGTTTAAATGTCAGAGGATGTGTGGGCATAACTACATTTAAGGCTTGTCGCTGAGATTTATCTGGGTTTTAAACAAGGATAAATGTGTAATATCTAAAATTGTGCCTCGAAGCCCCATACCAACACATCATTGTGTCCAGGCTCTGAGAGTGGGTAGTTATTTACATCCTATCCATAGCATAGGGGCCTTCATAACTCTTCTATGGCAAGTGCTTTAGTCATGTTATTTATGACTGTGTGACCATTTGCCAACATGCATTGCCCACTGTAAAGAGACTTTAAAATTATAGAAGGCAAAGGGGATTCACTAATATCTGCTGAACCATGCTAGTGCCAAATGCTCTCACCTGAGCAGGCATAAATGGGGCAGAGCAAGATCACCCCAAACATCACCTCATATGTTCGCAATGCTGCACTGCAACTCATATGCTGCTTAACAAAAAATTAGGACCCAGTGCCATTTTTGTTACTCATATGCATCTTCACAGATTGTGCACAAGTAGATTTATTGTGTGTAACCAAGTTTCTTTCCCCCCTCTCTTCTGTTTTTGTTTTATGAGGGGCTTATACAAACACTATTCGGAGCCAACTGATCTTTATGTTGTACATTATCCCATTTTCTGGAACTCATTTCTCTATTCATCAGTAACACAGGGTTGAGAGCGAGCCAGAGAGGAGTAGTAGCCTCTAGCCATGCATTACACTGTTTGCAAAATGTGTTTTTGTTCATGATATCCCATAACATTATTTTATGTCTATAGCAGCAGGATGAAAAGTGGTTAGATTTGTTGTTGTTAACTTAACCTTTTAATGTTTAAATCTGTTAATGAATACATCAGAAAAGCAAATTGACACAAGAATGTACTCACAATTTGTGACACAAACAGATCTTTATTCTGACTATTTTCATGACTTTGTTTTAATCTTATTGTATATGGTTCCTTGTTTTTCATGTTAATTTTCAATCACAATTGATGTAATGATGATGTGCAGGTAGTATACAGAGATTGACTGTATGTTCACAAAAAGGCTGTTTCCAGACCAAACCCTGACTGGTTCCGTTTTGGATAATTCAGTTAACAAAACATTTGACCAGGTAAATGTCCAAGTCTGGGTACATAATATGAGATTTCCTCTACCTCCACCCATTTGTGTTATGGATCGGTGCAGCAGAGGCACGGGCTGCCATAAGTGTGCATGTGCATGCTTGATTCACTTGTTTATGCTTTCATGACCCCGTATCTTTGTGTGTGTATGTGTGTTCATGTTTATAACTGGTTGCTAGGCAAAGGAGGAGATAGTGTTTAACAGAGACTCAGGAGATTTCCAACTTTCTCCTCTGTTGAGCTGCTGAATACACAGTAGCAAGGGGTTCAATAAAGTTCATGTGGAGCACTTCTGTCTGCTTAGTCAACACAACATTAATATGCATTTGTTGTAACAGGTTTCACCCACCCAAAGAAAATAATTAATCATTAAAAACACCTCACAGCCAAAACAAACATGCAACAGTAATGTGAGGCATTGTGCCCCAATGAATTGAAAGAGAGACTGACAGTCACATCCACATTTATCTCATAAATGGGCAAACGTTTTGCTAATTTTGAACAATAATCACAGCCCCACGAAAAACTTGGTACCATGTGTCTACTTTCATCAAAAAAAAAAAAAAAAAAAAATGTTATTCTACATTTATATGTTGCTATATGCATTTTGAAATTTCTTATTTTGATTAGATTTTAGTATTTTTGAAAACAAACTGGAGAAGAAGACTTTTTTCTATATCCAACTTCATGTCAGTGTTTCGTCTGCTTCTTTTTGGTGAAAGAATATGAGCTGCTACAATGAAATAATGTCTTTGGGATCAAAATATGAGTCTACATGGTTAAAACAATGAGGAGTGTCTTTTTTAACTTTAAACCAACAAAACAGTGTTACAGACCAGAAGGCACACCAGCAGTTTTCTACTTTCTGGTGCAGACTATATAGATTCAGCTTTTTTATGGTGCATAAATAATATTTAACCATCTATACATGGAGGTAATGGTAACTGTTTGTTTTTTGGCTTCATCCATATGATTTCAAAAAGAAAAGAATCATAGGCTGAGCTTGAAATATCAAATACCATGACAACTACAGGAACCATTTGACAGCTATTTGTACTAAATATAAAAAATGTTTGATTTATGTGATCAACTACTTATTTGACACAGTAATAAGTTGTCAAAAAAATCCTGCAATGTGATTTCTGTCATAGAGGAATATTTAGATCCCTCCATAGTTTCTAAGTGGAAGAGTTTGCAAAATCACATGGTGATGATACAGTGTTTAAGTTGCGATTGGAGGCAGGAAAATATGTTTTTTAATAAACATAATAAATTATGAACAGATTCAAAATTGTGGATTAGAATAATGAATCTCGTTATCACAAGAAGCTAGTATCGAAAAAGCAATACCAAGACTTGTTCCGCTCTTAACCATGCTTAAATAGCATTTGAAGTAAGAAAAATCCAATTTGAAGTCATGTGTCAAGTGCTAGTTATGTAATCTGGCAAGCGTGACTCCGGCCTTGGTACCAATTTTTCTCAAGTCTTCTAAAAACATTCACTTTGTGGGTATATTGCATTTATAATGCTTTTATAAAAATGTAAAAAGTAAAGTTTGTGTTCTATAATTTCATTTGAATGTATAATAAAGCATATAAGGCACCTCCATGTTATGAAGGATGCAGAAATAATATTTTCTAGCTTAAACAGATGCTTGTTTAAGTCCCAGCATCAAACAGTTACATCCTCAGATAAAAGCTTTGACATGTAAAATATGCTGCTGTCTCTTATGCTAATACATAATTTTTTTTCCTCTATTGCCATAAGCAACTAATATCTGCAAGGCAAGCAGAAATCTCAGCAGTTATTTGAGACGCGCCTTCTACAATATGCTCGTTTAATATTGACTGACTGAAAGTGTTTGTATGAGAATGCCTGCAATGCTGTTATGGAAGTGGAGCAGGAAGCATGCACAGTAGGCAGATTCTCCCGAGTTATTTCTCCTTAGTAGTCAGAAATGCCCTTTTCTATTGAGAAGTTCAAAAGTTATGGCATTGGTGACTCAGATAGTTTTGGTAGTGTGTTTGCTTATTCTAGGGACTGATGGACAATAGGACAATCAATACAAATTGCAATTTTTAAAAATATTTTCCTCGCTATATGAAATTGTGCTCATGTGTAGAAAATGATGAGAATCATATTTTGCTTGGATTCATAAGGATTAAATGCTGGTGAGTTACACATTTTAAAAATCTGTAGTTGTATTAACTTTGTGGCTAAAATTGTGAACTGCATTGGGATTTATATTGTTTAACTATTTATAATATTGAGATGTTGTCATGTTTTTGTGGGTCCAATGTCGTGTCTCACGTTGCCCAATCCATCCCTTTTCCATTATTCTTACATAAACAACAAACTATCCACTATAATTTGGCACAGACCTGTCACACTTAGTGATTCTATATGTGAAAGGAGCTAAATCTAAAAAAAAGAAATTTTTTATCAAAAAAGGAATTTTTATCAAAAAGAAAATAAAGTTCTCCAAACTGTACAATCTAATGAAACAGTGACAGGAAAAAACTTACTATTCTTATTTGGTGTGTAAACATGTTGTGATTATTTGTTTCGTTGTTGAGTGTCTCCATAATATAAAAGGACATTTATTGGCCCAAGGATAGAATACAACTTCCTTCTAGAGAGGTCTTGATCACAGTTTTGTTCCATCTCTTCTTAGACTGACTATATTCTTGTGCCAAACAGCAACTTATTCCTCTCACATTAATATTTGTTATATACTTACTTACTCATAACATAATAATAATGAGTTAATGAGCTCCCTTGTTGCTGTTGATGCTGCGCATGGCTTTTTTTCCTGCCTGCAGCTTGACAAAGGTTGACGACTGATGGAACAGTTGCCCAAAACCTTAAAAAACCTTGTCTTTTCTGTCACCGTAGTTACTCTTGGCTTCTGTTTGCCCTTTGTGCTTCTCTGATCTTGTTCTTCACTTCTCCTTTGGCCTCATTGTTGCACTCCTCTCCCCCTTGTGCGCCTCCTCGCTCCTCTCTGCAGGTGACAGGGTGATGGATTAGCCCCAAATAAACTCGTTCATCTTTCAATTAGAGCCAGTGTTGAGAAGGTGCCAGCCATTATGAAGCTGTCTGGGGGACTGGGAGTGCAGGGAGTGATGGCAAAGAAAAAAGGAGTGCTGGTGGGATGATGGTTTAGATGGTAAAGATGGAGAGATGTTTATAGAAGAACAAGCAAACTGTTTTAATAATGGATTGGACTTGCTCAACCAAACCCTACAAACAACTCTACATGATGGGAAAGATTGGCCATTGTTGTGCATCTAGTTGTTGTTATGAAGATGTTTTGGCTTGTTCTATTCCATAATATGATATTAATTTGTCTGTCTACTGGTGCTTGCAGTATGGTTAAAATGTATTGTAATGGTGAGCTCATCCCTGCTTTATTTGGTGATTTCCCATTTCTTCTTCTTCTTTTTTTCTTTTTTTTACTTCAAAACCTGAGGAACTGTGTGCATGAATTATGATTGAAATTTTAAGAAAATACAGAAAATATTAGTTATTTTATTTATTTTTTTTTTTACACAGTAGTTTACTTCCCACAAGAAAAGATAGAAAGTGCACCTTTTTGATATTTAAGGTTATTGAACAGAACATTTACTAAGTTAATTTGAGGTCAGACTGCTTAGCATAAAATGTCATGTAGCATTTATTTTTCAGCTTTGAAAAACAACACAAATGTTAAAGAATCTAATGCGGTCTGTGATTGGATTTTAATCTGGCTATGTTAGAAAGTGAGTTGTGTATTCTCACGTTGTAATGGGATTACAGATGCTTTATTATTTTAATACCTGGAAAAATATGTTTACATTGTACACTAATTCGCGCATGTCTATATGATAAAGCTTAGATTTGGAGGAAGCTGTTATGGCTTACTTGTCTTCATCTGTGAGAAACCAATATTGAGTAGTTGGCATATTTTTCATTTATTCAGTTTTACTTCTTCAGGGGAATATTATGTACTGTAGGCATACAGGGACGAGTTCTAATGAATTTGAATGAGCGTCTCAATTTATTTTCCATGTTTTATTTATTTTTTCAGGGTTTGGGGAGTAAATTGAATCGACGGCGTTGATGCGTGTGCTAGTCAGGAGCAATATAGGGACCTGCTGTTCTGATTAAGTTCCTGTTATGGAGCCGTTCATTATTGATTTCATTTCTCTTCACTTCTCCTCCCTCTCACATTCACACTGGCTCCACATCTTTCTCTTCTCAGCAGGTCTGCTCCTGTTTCTCCATGCTTTTACTCACTCTCTCTTCTCTTCACCTTCAACTCTCATTTAAAAACAGCATGTAGTGTTTTTAAAAACTACAGTTTAATTTTAGATTCATACTTGGTTTGTTCTCCTCTGCAGTGAGGCATTCTTTAACCTTGTCTGTTGCAGACAAATTGATATCACAAAGTCTGTTTTCTATCTTACTCAAAAGGCAGTCTGAAAACTTGACCTGACAAATGTATGCCTACTACAGCATCAAACTTGTTTTCTTGAACACTAGATTGAGCACAAATTAAGAATAATATTATGATCTCTGTATATAGTACACTATTGATTGGAAGGAGATTGTTGTGTTGCCTTTGTATAAACATTTAGTACTGCTTTACCTCTCTTTAGGCTTTATGAATATAGTCCAGTCCTGTACATAATGGATTACAGGTGGAATTGTTTTGTTGTTGCAAAGGTCCTCTGGAACATTTGCAAGTACTTACAGTTTCATAAAGACTTCAAATGAAAGCATATTGTCTTTGGGGAAGAACAAGTGCCGCATTTGGAAGATTAAGAAGGCGCTTCATTAAAGTAAAAGCCCGTGTTTGAAAGTGTGAAATGGTTTGGAGGCAAGTTAAAAGCTCCTTGTTATTATTCAACTAACTTCCTCGACTCTGACTGCATCACCTTAGCAAGAGAGGAATGTAGCAACAGGTTCAATGGAAATGTCTGTTTGGTTTGATTCTACCTTTAGTGATGATTGAATGTATACAAATTTTAAACTAAGTTATCTTTATTATTCTTTAGTTTCTGCCCATGTCATCACTATACCTTATCCCACGTCCCTGTTTACTTTGCGAATACTCAATTTTCAGTTTTTACTGGCAGCCTGAGTCACCGTTAGAAAAGAAAGTAGCCTGTCAAAATGCTGGCCTTCTTAACCCAAACTGTGAGAGAGTGGGAACAGCTTGCTGAAACATCTGTGGTTTTGGCTGCGACTGAATGACTAGAGAGACCAGGATTAAGCTTTGGGATGCAGGCTCTGGGGTGGGGTAATGTAGAAATTGGCCCAGGACAATGGGTAGATAATGGTGAGAGGTGAACCATGGGAAAAGAAAAGAGAGAGGTGCAAATGCAGCCCTGTGAGACAAAGTCAATAAAAGTTCAAATTAGAAAAGCAAAAATGTCATAGTTTGTAGATAACATATGAGGAATGTGGCTATTGAAGAACATTATTATAGAAGAGAATTTAGACTCTCAATGAATGTGATTGATTGATGGAATCAACTAAATGATTTCTCCATTTTGCCTTTCCTCATTGTTTCGATTATTTTACTTCAAATATTTTTAGTCAACAACAAAAATCCATTCAATATTTTTCATTGCAAATGGATCTTTCTATGTTTTTCCTATTGCCATATGCAGTTTTGTATCAAAAACATTTAATTACAGTTGTAAACGGCACCTTTATCTTCTTTAAATTTTATTCTTTATTTAACGTTTGTTTGCTTTTGTCTTTTAGTCTTCTTTCCAAGAATATTTGTCCTTCCAAGTACTCTGCCTCTTCAAATTCCTACGGCTGAGTCATCTTCTGTTTAATATCGTCCATTATATCAGATTTCCCAAATACTCCCTTGAGCTGGACGGACAACTGGCTTAACATGAAAGAAAGTTTGAGCATATCAATGTGTGTGTGCAAAGAAAAGACGGGAAGAAGAAGAGGGACACAGAGCTTTGATTGAATCCAGAAGTTGCCAAAATGGATCCATTATATAGTATATTCCCATCTATCCCAAAGCCTGATCAGGACAACTTTCCAGAAAAGAATGAGTCATGTGTCCAGTGTGTTCATTGTTTTTCCTAGCTTAGCCATTTATGTAATGTGTGTTCATCTGTAAATATGCAGGTTCATATGCATCAACTGACAATATGTTTTATTATAAAACAATTTGAACAATTATTGATCCATTTATACAACTTATTATTTTTTTGGGTGATCTGAGATTTTTTTTTTAAAGTTTAATCCTTACAAAAGTGATTTGTTAGTCAAAGTGATGGTTATTCTGAATACAAGAGCGAATAGCCACTGAGATTCTATATCAACAATGTAACATACACTTTATTAAATGTGTTGAATTTCTATGAGAAGGTTTTACTTAAGTCCGGGCACAGACACAAAGCCAGCTCTAGTGCTATTACCCTTTTCGCTAAATCTTAACATTACTTTTCTTCTCGTTTCATTGGCCATTTAAATCTGACATCGTGTCCCAGCAGCATACAGATATAATGAATTAAATAGATGACTTCCCACTGGTATTTGTGCCAGACTGACTGCCAGCGACACTGAGAGGCCTAAGAAAGTGCTGAGTCACTCTTCAGCTCCCCATATCATGTCCCTTCTCCCAAACTTTGCAGTGTTCTAGTGACCTTGAGTGTTGCAAAGTGAAGTGGGAAAGGAAACAAGCTGGAAAGAAGAGGAGACAGAAAGAGAGAAAGATGTGTTATTGGACAGATAATCAGTCAGCCCCCACCAATCCCCAGACTCGAGGTACATGCACAAAGGCACGCACACGCCTCCCGCCTACTACTACTACCACTATTACTGCGGCAGCCTGGAGGACTATGACAGAGAAGCAGTAGGTCCAAAACATGCTCACTACCAGCTTTTTAACTCCATCAATCACTTCCAACAAGCTGCTTGATGTCTCATTCTCCCTCTCTTGTCTCTCTCACAACAGTCTTTTTTTCCTGTTCTGTATTTTTAGTAAGTTTGTCTTTGCTTCCCATGTAGTTGCAGAGAGAAGTGAAAAACAAATGCCACATGAGAGAATTCGTTTTTGTCTAAGAAATCATATTTAATATTTGTAAACAAACAAAAACAAAAAATTGCTTAATGTCAAAAATTGAAGAAAAAGTTTATTGCCAACAAAGTAAAGATGAAAATGTGTGAAAAACGTTTAAAAAACACGTATTTTTTGACATTTAATAATAAAAAATATTATAGAAATGTTTTTTAAGATTTATTTTTTCACTGAATTTTATTACTACTTGTGTTTTGTGCATGAGGAATGTATTTATTGACAGCTAACCCAATCCAGTAAGGTATACAGGATGTTTTTTCATTTTTCTACATTTTTTATCAAAAAATGAAAGATGTTTGCATTAAAAATAGCCATAATTTTTTTCGCGATATTTCCGCTCGAGCAGACCCTCTAATTATTAACCCTTAGGGTCTAAGCCAACAAAAAAATGATAAATAAAAAGTACGGCAGGCCGTGACAGGTTCCTTCCTTTTTAAAGCACTTTTCAGACTTTGGCTCCCCGACTATATGATGTATTATTTGCACTTTTCTGATCTTTTGAACATGCTCTTTTGTACCCTTATTTTGGCCTTCTGTTTGTTAGAACTATTACTATTAGAAAAAAGAAAATAGAGGCAAAGGAAATTACATAGAAGAACTAATGAAGCAGATTTGGTATAATCACACGTATTATGGCAAATGTGAATGATTTATGACATTTTTTAATGGTACAGAAGAAAATCCCAAAACTGGGACATTCAAAATAGTGTTTTATGAGGCTTAAAGGATAAAGAATAGTCGCTGGGTTTTTGAAATAATAACAATAAGCATCATCATAATATAATCATAATAATAAAGAAAAGATACCTTTACTATCAGCAGATGAACAACATTTTGGCTAATTCTGTTACATTTACAAACAAATATATTGATGTACATTGTCCCTGTTAAATACACAAATAAATAAATAAAGAGCAAGTGAAGAAGTAAGTAAAATCATCATCATCATCATCACCATCACCACACCACCACCAACCACCACTAGGTGCATTGGAAATAACTTTAAATATCTACACAAAGCACTTGTATTTATTTACTTTTTATTTATTTACAGTCAGTGAGGCAACGTTTCTTCTTAGCTTTACATTTTGAGAGTTGTCATCACAAGACAGATGCACCAGATGTGGTTGTTGTCGTGGTCCTTGCACTCGTGCAGCATGTGAATACCACGATGTTGCGACATGACACAAAGTCATTGCAGACTCAAAGTAACCCACACACATAAGAGAAATGACAAAATCTCTTACCAAAGTTCTTACTCTGGCCATGCCGCCCCAAACTTGCACATCAGGCCTAAAAACATGCCAAAACTTTTGTAGTGTGCAGAAGCCTTACGCTCACATCACAGACCATAATTACTAATTCAGTCACTTTTACGTTTTTCTGAGAAAGTCTGGGTCAAAAGTGCTATCTGCGGAATGTTAAGTGTTATATAAGTACCTCATGACAAAAATTAATTCTCTGCATTTGACCCATCCTTTAGCTAGGGCCCCAGGGCAGGAAGAAACCAACCCAAAATGCAACACAACAACCCATACAGGCCAAGGATTTAGGAGTTAAACCTTTTTACTGGTGTGCCTTCCATCTCAATATTCTCTGTAATATGACTTGTAGATTTATAGACGTATTTCCTGCGGAGCCCCTACAGGAGCCGGAGAAGCACAGATGTGATGAAGCATTGACCAGAATCCAAGAACTCTGGTCGGTTGGATTCTTGTTTGGTGCCAGGAGCTCGGTGAGTGTGAGCGCGGTTATGGAGAGGAGCTGCCTCAGACCGCCCGAGTTCAGACACGCGGCCATTTTAATTCAGTTTTACATCTGTGGTGATAGCTGTCCAGTTGGTATCTCTTCTCTGTGATGGTAAGAATGAGTCGTTGAGAAAGTGTTATATATTGTTTCAACAGCAGTTTGTGTGGTTAAATAAATCAAAGAAGTAAAAACTTGGGTTAGAGGCTAATCTCTTGTTTGTTTTTAAGTAGGCGTACATATTACTGTAGTTTAACATTGTTGAATGTGAAAGTTTACAAAATAAAAGTGCTACTGTTTACGCTTCTAAATAAAAGTAGCAATTTGTTGTAATGTTAGTTGTTAATGTACTTGTAGTTTGCAGTGACAGACCCCTGAGGGTAGCCCATTCTTTGAGGGTTGCCTATGCATTATAATAACATTGGCCTTTATTGCCAATACGTTAATCTGCACTAGTGCTTTTTTCGTGAGCATATGATGCATTTCTCCAAGAGCAGAGCTTGTTCACTTGATCTGTCCATGTCCTTTTTGGTCAGATGCTGAAAGAACCCTTTTTTGGGTCTGATAAGTTGCTTAGTGTTATTTCAGTGTTTCCTCTGAAGAGCTTCTGTTGCAGGAGCTGTAGTTGAGTGTGGCTGCTGGACTCTGGCTCGTGGGTCCCTAAAGGTTTGGTCTTGACCTCATCTCTTCTCTGGGCCCTGGTCTGGTGTCCTGTGGCTGCAGGTGACTTTGCTCCTGCTGCAGACAATTCTTCTGATATTGCTTTCTCCGGTCCATCTGTAGCCGGCCTAATCTATGCAAACAAAGCAAAATGTATTTTAGTGTGTTTGTGTTGTGTGTGCGATGGTTTGATTTGATAAAGTTTGATTTGATTTGATACCAGTGCAAAACGAAGTCCACAATTTTGTAAACACAGCTCATTAGCACCTTTTGAGATTTCTACTGTTAAACATTTAAAGTCATTCTTCTAACATTCCTTCCATCACATTGTTTTTGATATATTGCAACTCCACCTCCTCTTTTATTTATTCTCTTTAATGTACGGTAAATTATACTCCTAGGTGTACATTTTACTCTTTCTCTTCATTTAACCAGGTCTTTGATACTGCAATTTTTATCGAACTTCAATCTGGTTCAAACAGTCCCTGATTTCATCAAGGTTTTAATGCACACAACTGTTGAAGTGGACAAGGGATTGCAAATTGTTCATTGTGATGTGAAAAGCAAAATGGTCTTTCATTGTCCTCGCCACTTACATTCCCAAAGTTGTTCTCATAGGGCTCATTCATGAAACAATTCTTTGTTGTTCATCTTCCAGTGTCAAGTTTTGTTGTCACTTTCTTTGCGCCGATGTGAAAATTATTTGTAGCAACAAGTCTCTGGGACCCATATAGTTCATGCCGTCTCTGGGATATCATTAAGCCGGATCATAATTTTTCAAGTTATCGACCAAGTTTGCTTTGAATCACGCCAGCCTGGCTATTTCAGCTGTCTTTTTAGTGAGATGCTCATTTATATAAACACCAGTGCCAGCGAGTTTTAGCATCTTTTAGGAAGTCCACTTTTTCTTTTCGACTTCTAAATTTTATTATGATATTTGCTATTCCATTTTTTTTTTGGAAGTGTGTGACAGGCAACGATATGGTTTTCGTCAATGCGCATGTGGTGCTTTTTGAAAAATTACCCAACTTGTTCAACAAGTTTACAGTTCTTGGAGCAGTGCGTCCTCACCTTTGTCAGTACTTGATGTAGCCCTAGCATGTGGATAAATAAACCAATTTATTGGTTTATTTATCCACATATTTGTTCACTAATAATTAAGCAATGTAAAAATTGGACTATACACACTCATTCAAACCTGGTTTAGATACCAGCAGACCAACATTTTCATGAGATCAAAAACCGTGTTTTAGTTACTGAGATTAGATTTCATAATGATGTTTTATGTATGAGAATAATGTGTAGTATTTATATATCTTCAGAAATCACCACTCATTTGTGGAGAGAGCAGCTATAGCTGGTGTTTAATGAAGCAGTTGGTTTTCATTGCGTTCTCCTCCCATAGGATCCAACATGTCTTTTAACTAATGTATGTGAACTACTGCCTTCACGTTTCAGAGCCTCGCAATGCACTACGGTTCACTAATACAATAACAATTTACTTTTGTACACTGAAATAATGGCATGTTTGTGCATGCGTTGTGTGTTGCGAATTGAACTGACTGATATAATTGAATGTTAGTGTCGCCTATCATCTGTGCTGGCTATCCTCCATGGTGTTGAATTCTAAGGGGAATTGAATAAGTAATGAAGTACTTCAAATGAAAGTAAATATACATACAAACATTTTCTTTCGTAGTCAAGAAATCGAAGCCATGTTTATGTGGCAATAATAATTAGTTCTTGTACTGAGAAAAAAAAAAAAAAGGATTCACCATCATTTCAAATGCATTAAAAAACTGATAACTCTGCTAAGTCTTATCTCAGTTTTAGGTCTGAAACAACAGGTTGTTTAACTAATTAATTGTTCACTTACAGCAGTGGTTCCCAAAGTGGGGGTTGCAAAGCAAAAATCTGGGGGTTGCGAGATGATTTCATCATCTATTTTCACAATAATGACTTGGCATGTAATCAGTTTTTGGGGGAACTGGGCTTATATAAAGCAATATACTGTCAAAATAAACACAATTAAGCCTAATTTAAATGGTTCTGTAACTTAAAATTAATACAAAAGTATATATTTTTTGCTCTGGGGGCCGCAAGTTGGTTACACAGTTATTTTGGGGGTCCCAGGCTGTAAAGTTTGGGAACCCCTGGCTTACAGTATGCATTTAGGTGGGTGAAAAGCAAATTGTTTTTTACATACACTGTAAAAGACTGGGCAAACAAAAATTTTTGTTCATCTGTATGACTTATAACAATTATTTTTTTTTTTTTGAACATACTAAAAACATGATTACGTGTTTTTAGTATTGCCCCAAAACGCATTCAAAGTATAAACTATGCTGACAGATGATTAGCTATGGATCTTAGATTAATTCCACAATTAAGTGAAATCAATAAATCTTGTGATACTTTTAGCAAACAAGTTTTGGGATATGTTAACTTTTGTGAGTTGTCTTTTTTACATTTATTTTTCCCTCTCGAACTGCCACTAAAGATTTATTATAGATAAGGTAAATAACTTATCTCTTATTCAAATTATTAGCAGAAATATGTTTAATTTCTTGTTTCAACTTTAAAAAATTGTGCATATACTGTAATATTGCCATTTGTAATAGGATGAACATACAGCATTAATGAGTCTCTCAGTTGTTTTCATTGCCTCTAATCGTTGATAGATGATTTACTCTAAAGGACTGGCCTAGAGAACTTAAATAATTAAAGTGGTAAGGATCATATTTTTTCACCTTAAAAATGGCAGAAGTAGCTGAAGGGGACATCTAATTAAACAACTATTCATAATATGCAATGAATCATGTATTATGTGTCCTAGAAACACATTCACACATTTGAGCTGGAGTTATTACTTTTAGAGGCTAAAGAGTTTAAGTTCTCAAAAAGAAACATTTATTTATTTATTTATCAAATGATAACAAAAAAAAAATGGGAGGAAAAATAATGGATTCTGGGCTAGAGTAAGGGTTTTCCTTTTCCGATGCAAGAAACAGCTTTTAGAATGTAAAGGTTTTTATTATGATTACACTGGAATGACTTTAAAGGCCCACTTGGTAACTTTTTAACATGAATAAAAGCTTTGTTGTTCTTGTAAGTTAGATATCTTTGTGACAAACACAACACACATACATTCACACACACAACTAACACCTGTGTCTGTTTTGATCAAGCTTGTATGACCTTGAAATTAACTTATATTTGTTCTGGAGGAGGGCCTCTTGTATGTTTCCATGGAAAAGTTGTTCCCATTGCTAGCTACTGTGTATTTATTCACATTATGACATAAAATGTATTTATTCCTATTGAGAATGTTCCAAAGTATGACTTTAGCTTTCTGTTTCTATTGAATATTGTAGTCAACTTTTAAGAAATCAAGTTAAAACTATTAAGATTTTGATGTCAGATTTCATAGACATGAATTATATGTGTCCACAGATACAAGGTCAACATGTCCAAATATACTATTATTTTTACTGAAAGTCATTGTAATTCTGAGTTATTCTTAATTAAAAAAGCAATGGACATGATGTCCCTTTGTTGATGTTTACATTTATTATCCAATCAGAAAGCAGAATAAGCCTCACATGACTTCTTAGAAGCTGAAGTTAATTTTGAATCTGTAATCAGTAGCTTCCTATCTTCAATGTACAAGTATGGGCCATTTCACACTCTGGCAACCCATGTTCATTTGTGATTGTTATACCTTTCTAAAACCACTAGTTGTGCATCTTACATACGGTTCCTTTAAGTTAAACAACTTGTCCCAACATTTAGACATTTGGGTCTAGCACTGAATGAAATAATATATACAGTGTCATGTAGTGTATATATTAACATATAATTACTGTACATATGTTTTCAATTTACTTTAGCTGTATCTTTTAAGAGCAGCAGTCTTCATTTGTATAATCAATAAGTGCTGAGTCAGCTGATATTGGCCAGTAAGTGGCTTGTTGTTTTCCGTTGCACATTAAAACTGTGATTAAACTACACAGCAGGACAAGGACAGTATAACTTTATAGCTTTTTTTTTACTGCAGTTGTTAGGCCCCTTGTCTCAGTCCCCTATGAGAAATATCTTTATAAATTCTCCAACAGGGACAGCTGTCTAGGTAAAATAATGTTTCTGCAGATTTTTCTTTAAAAGTTAACAAGAGCAATGCGCTGCATATTTTGCGTTAACAAGAGACGCTGTCCCCAACTCAAATTGCCCCTCTTCAGTTAAAAAAAAGCCACAAGGGTACAGAGCAGCAGCCATCGGAGTGAGGGATGAAGGCCATTGAGTTAAGCTTGTAGAGTTTAATGGAGCGGGAAGGCTATAGTAGAAGTAATGACAGAGGGCAACTTTGGGCTGTCACATACCATAGGGAAACCAGCTATATTCTGAAAAGGAATACTTTGTTACAGCATTTACATCTACTGAATATTTCTGTGGTCATTATACTTTAAAGTTCTGTCAGTCAGACTATTACATCAAGTGTACCAGTCAGTTTAGTCAGATCAAGTATGCTATGTATGTCTGTTGTACTCAAAATTCATTCTCTATCGTTTGTTCTCAACAGTGGACAGTGGCAAACTCATCTCAGGGTTAACACATCGAGATAACACAGACAGACAAACATTCCCTCCCTCATTCACTAGTGGAATTTACAATGATGCCAATTGACTAATATGTGCATTCTTGAGAGTGCAGGAAGCAGGAGTTGCGTTGGTCCAACCCGGAACTTGAATCAACAATTTTTCTAATGGGAAGCCAGAGCGCTAATCACTTAAATCACTTAAAATCTTTGATGTAATTTTTTTTAATTTAACCTTAATTTAACCAGGAAAGTCCCATTGAGATTCGAAGAGTCCTGGCAAAGAGGCTTCAACAACACAACTCAAAACACAGACTTCATTTTAAAACAAACAAAAAAGACATAGTTAAAAACAATTACAGGTTAATTATTGCATTTCCAGGTCTTTCAGAAGAGAGTCAAAACGAGCCATAGAGACAAGAGTTTGGAGTTTAAAAACTCTTTGTAAAGAATTCCAATCTGTAGGAGCACAAAACTGGAAAGACATTTTTCCCTTTTCTGTTCTAACATTGGGAACAATCAACGTGTAGACATCCTGAGAACACAACCGATGAGGTCCATCAGGCCTACGCTGAAAATACACACTCAGGTATGAAGGAAGTAGACCAACAAGTCCTTTGTATATAAACCTATACCACTGTGTGAGCTGCCGTGAGGCTAAAGCAGGCCATCCAACACGAGAGTACAGATCACAATGATGGGTCCGTGCACCACAGTTTGTTATAAAGCGCATTGAGGCGTAAAACACTGAATCCAGTGAACGCAAAGCTTGGGCTGGAGCATGCCTATACAAAAGATCTCCATAGTCCAACACAGGAAGGAATGTTGCAGCAACAAGTCTCTTTCTGGAATTGAAAGAAAATGACAGCTTGTTTCTGAAATAAAAACCTAATTTTAAGCGCAACTTTTTGACAAGAGATTCAATATGTGGTTTAAAAGACAATCCATCATCAATTATGACACCCAAGTATTTAAAAGTATTCACAACTTCAATAACTGAGCCGTCAGGTGTAAAAACTGGAGGAACATTCTGTAGAGCTCTACTTCTACTAAACAGCATCAACTTTGTTTTGTTCGCGTTAAGAGAGAGCTTTAATTCTGAGAAACTGTGGCACACGACGTTAAATGCATTTTGCAAATTGACAATGGCATCAGTGAGTGAAGATGCAAAAGAATAAATGATCATGTCATCTGCATAAAAATGACAATTTGCATCATTTACATTCTGTCCCACATCATTTATATAAAGTGTGAACAAAAGTGGGTCTAGAATAGACCCTTGTGGAACACCTCAAATAACAGGATACTCGTCTGAACACTGGTCATCACATTTAACTCTTTGAGATCGGTCGCAAAGATAATTCGAAATCCACTGCTTGTTCTGAAAGTCCAATAGTCACAAGTCTTTGCTTTAATATTTGGTGATCTACTGAATCAAACGCTTTAGATAGATCAATGAAGATAGAAGCACAATTTTCTTTTCTATCAAGCGCAGAACAAATGTCATTTACAACCTTCAATGCTGCTGTTAAAGTACTATGCTTTTTCCTGTGCCCTGATTGAAATTTAGATAAAATTTCATGATTTTCCAAGTACAATTTTAATTGGCTGTTTATTAGACTTTCTAAAATCTTGGACAGAACTGACAATTTTGAAATCGGTCTGTAATTGCTTAAAACGCTTTGGTCACCTCCTTTGAAAAGTGGGAAAACAAAAGCCGATTTCCAAATTTTAGGGATTTGCGATGTGAACAAAGTAAGATTAAAAAGATGAGTGAGAGGCTCAGCTATAAAATCAGCTGCTATTTTCAAAAAAATAGGGGTCCAAAAGATCTGGGCCATGTGCCTTTTTAGCATCAAGATGTCTGAGCTCTCCAAGCACTTCCTGAGTTGTAAAAGGCTTAAAGTTAAAAGCAGAAGGCCTGGAGGCTGAAAGAGAATTGTCACAATTTGGTACATTATCATTTGTATTTTCCAGAAGTATGATCCAGAAGATATTAAATATTTATTACAAATATTTAACATTTCATATTTATCTCGAACAACAGTTGATTCATTTACTATAAAAGTGGGCAAGGACTGATTTTTATCACTTGCCAAAAGAGATTTAATTGTTTTCCAAAAATGTTTTGGATCATTTAAGCTGTCTGTTGTAATTGACAAATAATAGTCTGTTTTGGCTCTCTTAATTAAGTAGGAACATTTATTTCATAACTTTCTAAAAGCAAGCCAGTCTTCACTAAGACTGGATTTTCTTGCGTTTGCCCAGGCTTTGTTGCGCTCGTTAATGATATTTGAATGTTCAGATGAGAACCATGGATTATTGTAGCATGTATGTTGCACTAGCTAATGTACTGTGTTAGTAAAAGCTAGGTAACAATGCCTTAATAACTAAGGTTATGAATGAAGTTGGTTAGGCTAGATCAGAAGATTTAGAGTTCGGCTCTGGGAGTGGAGAAAGACACTGAGACTGAAACAAGATATTCAAGTTTGCTAATTATATTGAGTTGACAGACAAACAAGACATTAAACATTAACAAAAACATAAATGAAGTGATGGCCATTAATATTTACAATCCGGGTTCAGAAAAATGTACATTCAATAGTTTTGCTGTGCAAATTCCATGTTTCCCATGAAAGTGCTTAGCGCAAGAGTTTCGATTGTCCCAAGCGTGGTTTACGCGACAATGTTCGTGACCATAGTTCTTTGGTTGGTTTCAAGGGTGAGTGTGAACGTGTGATTGCGGGGGATAAAGTTCAGTGGTCACGAGCAGTGTACGGACAAAAAGTTCAAGGGCGGCTACAGGAGCCTCCTATCGGCCCAACCAGAGCAGGAGAGGTTCCTGAATCAGAAATCCTGGGCTTGAGTAGAGAACTGGTGCAGGCGTGTTGCCTTTGGTTCAGTTAGGCTCAGATCCTTAGCTCGCCATCCGATCTGGTCAATTTCGTAGTTTCTAGCGGACTCGCGCTCTTTTGGTTAGTGGTCTGGGCCCGGTAGTCAGCTCCTAAAGTTCCGACATTAAATGCATTTGATGAAATAACAGAAAAAGCGAAATATGCGATGAGAAGTTACTTTAACCCACCTGTAGCATGTCACCCGAAAATCATCCCCTCGCTCTAGCAGCGCATTTAACTTCCGGTTTATATAGACTGTGATTGGCGGCGCACAGTCACATGACTGCGTCAACAACGCAATGACGTAATAGTAAAGTTCACATTATATTTATTATAAAGAGAGGGAGAAACGGCTTTTGAGGCAAGATTTTCACCTGGGTTACATTATCTCGCCCTTTTATTCTGAATTTCCTGAAAGGAGCATGCAAACATTGTTAAAAATTTCATAGAAGTAATTCCAAGCTAATTCAACATATGGAATTAAACAAACACGATTCCAGTTACAATTTCTTAACTCAAGAAGAAAACCTTGCTCTGTGAAATGTTTAAAATCCCTCTTTATGATGACACGTGGTTTCCTTTTAATGGTTTTTGTATTTCTCACTGCTGCTACAACACAGTGATCACTTAAGTCATTGCAGAACACCCCAGTAGCACTATATTTATGGGGTGTATTGGTCAAGATAAGATCAATCAAGGTAGATTTTTCATAACATTTTGGGTTTGGACGAGTGGGAGAAGTAATAAGTTGAGTTAAGTTGAGAAAATCACACGCTGATTTGAATTCATCAGATATTGGGCTGAGCCAGTCCCAATTTAAGTCTCCCGCCAAAACCATTTCATTGTTATTTAGCTTGAGCAAAAGATGTTTTAAAGATTCTAATGCACTGAGGGGAGCGGATGGTGGCCTGTAGCACCCTACTACATTTAACCAAATATCTGTGGAAATGTCAATTTTTAGTGCTAAAAAGTCTAGTTGTTTAGGAAGAGATGTAATACTGCATATATCAACATGCAAAGATGATTTGACATAAGCTGCCACCCCGCCACCTCTCCCAGATGCTCGATCACAACGATATACATTAAAACCACTAATTGAAATATCGTTGTCAGTCACAGATTTCTTGAGCCATGTTTCAGAGATAATCATAATATCAGATGATGTTGAACGAATCCAAATTTTAACAAGATCCATTTTAGGTAGCAAGCTGCACACATTTAGATGAATAATTTTAAGGCCAGAATTTGATTTCAATTCAGATGGCATCTGAAGTTCTGGGCCTGGGTTTGGCTGTACATTTCCAGATACAAAAGTAACAGAATCAGAAATCTGTGCTTTTGCATTTTTTGCTCATGGTACAACTCATTTTAAGTCAAGAATTTTGATTTGTAAAACACATTATCATCCATTGTGAAGTCATTCTTTAAAATGAACAGACACAGAAGATTATTCATCCTAAATCTGAAGACCTGGAAATGCAGTTGTTCACTGATGTGTAAGTCTGAACTATGTTGACGGGGACTTAGGTTTTCATTTATCTGATTACTTAAAGTGGATTTTGTATAAGTGTTATTTGAAATTGTACCTTTAACAGTGCCCCATTCACGTAGCTCATGGTTAAAAACAAGTACTAAAAACAAAGTTATCAAAGACCTTGTATTAATTTTTATGCTGTCACAATAAAGCAAAGAAATGAAATTAAAAGATAACCTGGAGCAATAGCAGGCCTAACAACGTCCCAAATCCAGGCTGATGGTGAGTGCTAGCTGAGCAGGCTTAGCCACGGCCCAGATCCAGGCTGATGGTGAATGCTAGTTGAGCAGGCTTAGCCAAGGCCCAAGTCAAGGCTGATGGTGAATGCTAGCAGAGCAGGCTTAGCCAAGGCCCAGATCCAGGCTGATGGTGAATGCTAGTTGAGCAGGCTTAGCCAAGGCCCAAATCCAGGCTGATGGTGAATGCTTTGAGCAGGCTTAGCCAAGGCCCAAGTCGAGGCTGATAGTGTAGGCTAGCAGAGCAGGCTTAGCCAAGGCCCAGATCCAGGCTGATGGTGAATGCTAGCTGAGTAGGCTTAGCCAAGGCCCAAGTCCAGGCTGATGGTGAATGCTGGCAGAGCATGCTTAGCCACGGCCTAGGTCCAGGCTGATGGTGAATGCTAGCTGAGCAGGCTTAGCCAAGGCCCAAGTCGAGGCTAATGGTGAAAGGCTAGCAGAGCAGGCTTAGCCAAGGCCCAAGTCCAGGCTGATGGTGAATGCTAGCAGAGCAGGCTTAGCCAAGGCCCAAGTCCAGGCTGATGGTGAATGCTAGCTGAGCAGGCTTAGCCAAGGCCCAAGTCCAGGCTGATGGTGAAGGCTAGCAGAGCAGCCTTAGCCAAGGCATAAATCCAGACTGATGGTGAAGGCTAGCAGTTTAGTCACGTAGTACAATTTTTCGTAGAATACTAAAATATTCGTTCATTTACTGAGTAAAAACAAATTTAGCTCATACGATGAATTTAACACATTTAAAATCTTGCTCAACTCAGAGCCAACGAACAGTAATTATTGAGTAATAAATGTTGCTCAGTTGAAAGTAAAAGTAATCAATCAACTATTAGCTACTAGGGCGGGCATCGCTGAACTGCGGGTGTTTCCCAAAAACTAGGAAGTTAAATTATAGAGATAAACCAGTATGTTGGCCAGGACAACCCAAGCTGAGTTAGACTAAATGTTCTCCTCCTTTGACCTTGTGTCTGTCAAACATTAGCTTAGAATTTGATATTGTACATTAACTCGTAAGTTTACCGCACAGAAAAGACAACAGTTGCTGACATATGCTTGACTTCCTTGCTACACTGATGTGTACGGGCGCATTACATATTCAGTGATTGAATAAAGCAAAAAAGTCACACCCTGCTGTGGAGCGAAACAACAGTGGTGCAGTCAGTGTCATACAGTTTCTACAACGTGAAATAAAATCGACTGATGCATCAGGATACCAACCTGTGGCTTATTTGAGTAAAATATTTAAAGTTTATGTGAAGTAATTGCATGTGTTGAAAGTGCTTTTTATGCTAATATTCTATGTGTAATGCTTACATTTGTAGATACCTTTATTATATAGTGTTAGCAGTTAAACAGAGGATCAGCTTAGTCACAACAATCTGATTATGAGTTCACATCATCAACTCTTTCTAGATTATTCTTTAGCTGATCTATTCAATGACCCTAAACATATAAATTGACACCAGTTTGTCATCATTTCTGTGAAATAATGAAAATAATCATATTCACTATAGGGATGTACCAATCCGCATTTTCTGTTTTTGATACCAATACTTGACAATACCTGATATCAGTTTATGCCAGTGCAGAAACTAAAAATAGCTTTGTTTCTCTTTGCACATTGTTTTAATTCATGAGTAATAGATCACATTGTATTAACTGTATCATGCAAGTTACTTAGCCAATATAATATTTAAAACATTGGTCAATATCAGTCATTGCATCCATTTGCATCTAAATAATAGGGGCAATTGACAAATTATTAGAAAATAATTTGTTGTTACAATTCTAGCTTTACTTTAATAACCACTTTTACTACCGGTGCTACATTTTCTCTCACTTTGGTGTGGTAGTGTAGCCTCATTGCATTGATCGACTTCCTCCATATATTAGACTCATGCACACATTAGCCACCTAACATGTTGCCTGAGCCCACACTTCAGCAAATTGTGAAGAGTGGGTCACCCCCCGCCTGCGTTTCAGATCAACTCCACAACGTACCGGGCAATCAGATTAGTTTACCAAAATCTAACGTCATCACCTCAAATTGATTCTGTAGAAATTCGCAAGGTTTTTCTGTTTCACTTGATCTTTTGTTAAATATTTTTCCTTTTTTTCATAAAGGGGACATGGTGGCCAGACAATATAGTTTTTATACATATCGTCTGAATTTTTCATGCTATCTCACAAGCACCGCTTTCTCTCACACATTCACAAGGTACACTTCGCCAAGTCACTGTAATCAGGCCAGTGTAATGTGTTTACCCCTGCGTGCGATTGATTAAGGAGCAGCCATCTGGAGAGGTGAGACGAGAGAAGACGAGCAATTGCTAATAAACAAAATCAAAACCCTTTATGGCCATCATTATGGCTACGATGACAGACCTGCAACTATCAATCAGCCAACTTGTAGCTCAACCTTTAGGATAAACTACACTAGACATAAAACCAACATTAATGCTGGGAACACCTGCCACCATCACTACAACACAGACTGAACGCACAGGGGACTAAAGGCAACAGCTATACCGCATTAGCATACCAACGCAGCCAAATGTCACTTCTCTTACCCAATCTGTTGTTAATTAGCCCAAGAGAACACTATTGTACTGCAATAATCATGTGTATTAGAAAATGACCTTTTTCAAAGCAAGTTATGTTTACACACAAAGCAATCAACACATGCAATCAACAGAGAAACAGAGATTATAAGAAACGTATCTCCTGTAAATAGTTTGTTCTTCAAAGAGACATATGTTAATAAGTGTTCAGGAGTGTTGGGGCAGAAGAAACTGAAAACCAAGACACAACAATCTTAGTGTGTATTAATATGTTTACATTTTAAATAACATTTGTGTCATGTTATTACTATTAAAGTTTAGAGTCAACCTGTCATAATTTACTCATGTTTAACAATAATGATTGCCAGCATATATAGAATATATAGAATTAATGACATAGTTGAGGGGCACTAAACATGCCTGCGGCCCTCTATAACTGACATTTTCTACCACTGGCTTCTACACTTCTATATAGTTATCCCTGCTGAGCACTGTGAGAGCTAGACTGCTGTCATACATTGGTTCAAAAGCCATAAAAGTCCTGTCATACAATCCAACAGATCTATAAGCCCTTAGGCACCATGTCACACTTGAATGTATATCTGGCTGAGAAAACACTGACTTCAAGGATAGCCATGTAACTTGCTCTGGCAGGAGCTCCAAAGCTGAGAGGGGCTGCACTGCTAATAGTCTGGCAACCTAAAGTGTTCTTAAGAACTCACTCCTCACAATTCATCAGACTAAGAATTGCCACAGTATGCAGTACAGCTTTTCAAATAGTGGGCTACAGAAAGTTTGAAGTGAAACTTCGCTCAAGCATAGCAAACCACGGAAGAATAAAGTCTGCTGGTTCTAAATTTTCAAACAAGCTCTTTTTGGTGGAAGTTCCTAATCTGAATTCAATGACCAATTGCATCCTTAAAGGTATCAACGATAATATGATACCTAAATTGTGCTTTGGTTAAAGACTAATTCAAAGAATATTGAAAACTCATACATCTGGGTTGCCACAATATAGATTTTTTTTTTGTTTTATTTTTTATTTTTATTCACCTCGTGCAAAATGTACATTTACAAATTTTTTACATGAACAGCGTACAGCCTATATGAAAAAAAAAAGTAGACAAAATAAATACATAAATAAAAATAACACAGAAAATAACACAAACGCTAATACACAGAAACAAAATAGGTAAATTCATACGTATATTGCAGCAGAAATAACACAACACAACACAAACAACAAAAAATCAGTAGTAGCAACAACAATATTGATAAGAAGAGATGCAATTTTTGTTTTGCCCAATGTTGAATGATTTTAATGGTATAGCTTATTGTTAATTTAATGTTTCTATTCTTTTAATTCAAATATTTTAATGTAAATATCTAATGCTTTGCTTTTAATGCTGTTGTTTTAATGGCAGTTGTAGAACATATTGCAAATTGAAGACATCGAAGGTCAACAGAACTATAGCTTGTTGAGGTGTATATGCCAAACTTTAATGGAGGGTTATTTACCATATGAAATTAAGTTTAGTTCAGGAGTGAAATCATCTGACTAGTGTAGCAAAATGTTATTTAGTCTGTGATGCTCGACATAATTAGCATTGATGGCACTGCCCTTTGATGAGGTCTGATGAGATGTAGTGAAATCCTTCATGCATTATCATTTTTTGTGGTGTGCAACAGCGTAGGCGTCGGAGAATTAACACCATGAATATGGATGTTGGGTGAACATCAAGAGAGTAAATGTGCTTACTCTATTGATTAAATCCCCCATCAGTCACCTAGTGCTGCGCTCCTGTCCCGACTAACTCCCATTGGCTCTTTCCCTCCCATCTCTCCTCTCATGTCTGTCAAGGCGGGCGCACTGGAGTGGTTAAATTGTCCATAGCGCGTAAACGCTCGTTTATAAAAGCCGACAGACGTGCCGGTCGTTTGCTGAAATTAATTACCCCTCGGAGCAGCGGCAAGCTCGGTCGCTAGTCTGTCAGTCACGGTCCGCCACCTTCAGCCTCCATACCTTCACAAAATACAGCAACAGAGCCATAGGACAATATTAGCTTTATGACATGGTGGAGAATCTTTGTATTGCTTTTTGGCATTGAGCATTGTAGTTTAAATGACAAATAAGATTAGGCTCCTCCTCTGTGCTTCGCTGAACACAACATAGGAAAGACGGACAATTCAATTCCAGTTCAATTCAAAACAATAATTGCCCATGTTTAGAAATAACACTCCCAATGGTAAGCTATAAATATTGTCATCCATAAGAAGGCATTAAGTTAGTGACCTCTTTACTGCAGCTAAAGAGTGCACATTGCCTGCCAGACATGCACCAAAGTAACCAGTGTACCCATCTATTCAAAATGGAAAGGTTCCAGCTAGCCAGTTTAAGAGTGGAATGAACAATTAAGTTCCTCATATTTTAGTAGTTTCTTGTGTCCACCTGCAGTCCCTTTTGTCTAATTATCATTATTATCATGCACCTTTGGCTTAGTCAATGGTGGTATTAATATCTACCTAGGATATAGTAGAGGTAGTTTTCTGCTGACATAGGCTGACAATAATGCAGCGCAGACCATAGTGACTACAGACTAATTAGAATACATTCATCTTCAGTGGACCAATTTAATGAACTTCAGCAGCATTATCTGATGCAACACTTCAACATTGCAACATTAATAAAAGTTCCGTCTCCTGTCTCATTTACATAATTGTTCAAATGAATCCAGTGATGCGCTCCTATTCTTTTATATTTCTTCTAATCAACTGAAGCATGGGTTAGTGTTGGGAAAATTGGGGTGGAAGGTGGGAGTGAGGAGTTAGATGGGTGATTTGTCCAGTACTATGATTTGTCACTAGATTTAGTAATGATGTGTGTGTCATGGTGGATGATGTTATTGGTTCAGAATGATCTTACATGCCTCTGTAGCTTCAGATATAGTTTAGTTTGTGCAATCTTTTTTATATTATGAACTAATGTGTTTTCTTCTTTCTTCTCATCTCATTGACCGTGGCATCAACATGGTTTCCAATAGCTGTAACTCAGTTAGTGTTTAGTGTTTCAAGTTCAATTGCTAAATAATACGATTTGGCATTGAAGACAGTTAACTATTATTTCTGGTTCTTTAGAGGGCTTACTACTATATAGAATGACCAACTCTATATATTAATTGAATCATAATTCTAATATTAATAAATAATGCCAATTATAGGTGGTGTGGTCAGGAAAAAGTACCAATGTGTGGGGATTATAAAAAGCAAAGAAAGTAATTCTGAATCAATAAAAGACCATGATGTGGCTGTTTTACCAAATTAATATATATTGTTCTAGGTATGAGATCATGTTTTGGTTTTTATCACCATATCGATATATACATTTATTGTGTAATTGACTAAAATATACTGTATATGCAGTACAACAATGAGTGAAATTACCTAAAACACACATTATGCATGATCGTTATATATTTTTACTCAATTATTAACTACTACTAATTTTTACTTCTTGAAATGTGTTTTAATGAATGGAATGTCAAAACTATATACATGTACATCCTTACCCCATTGAGGTTTTATGTGACCATTTTGTAAAGTCCAAATTGGTTCACATAATGTCAGCCATAATGTTGGGACTTGTAGCCGAAGGGTAATTCTAACATTATAACGTTATTCAAACCCAATTGGCACTGATACCCCCTGTGTTACCCTAATGTGTTCCAAACTGAATTGCTCTATTAGATTTCCTGATCATAGGACATACATGCCGCAGTCTGTTTATATCTCAGGAGGCTGGCACACAGATACTTTGCTTCGTGCTGCGTGTGGCAATTGCATGTAATAGCCCATTTAATACTGTAAATGAGCAAATACCCATCTTTGTGTTTTTGTCTGCTAGCTATAACATTCTGGACCCAATTTTGTTTGAATAGCAAGCTTACAGAATTGGAAGGCTGCGTGTTTGGTAAAGAAAAGCTTGTGATACATCTGGTGTGGGGCGATGAGAGGAAGACATCCCTGCGTCACAGCATGGCCTTTCCTGCTGCATTTGAGAAGTGCTTTGAAGACCGGGGCCTTTAAGAACACAGTGTCAATGAAAACACTTTGATATTTTGATCCAGCTGCCACTTTCTGCCTTGTATGTGTGCTGTTCTCTGCTTTAAAATCCTCTCCTTTTAGATAATTAGTTATGATTTCAATGGGGTTTTTAAGCAAATTAAGTTGATGAAAACAAGTCAGGTGCAACAAATTGGTCAAGTAATAACAGTTAATGACAAAATCACTAACTTTCTTTCCTCATTTCTTTCAACTTCCTATTTGGGGCTACAACTAATCATCCTTTGGGGAACGCCAGTAACATGAATTGGATTGCTTAAAGATATGGAATATAGATTTTAATGGATACTATTTATGTATTGACCGTAAGGGTGGAAAGATGAGACCCAGTCTTTAAAATAAATACATTGTGCAGTTTAGCTCACAATTTAGTTTTCTCACAATTACAGTAATTATTTTTAGCTGTTTCCCACCATAGTTACTCTTTTTTGTATCCCCTCATTTGCTGTCAATGCAGGATTGGGTTTGGCAGGTATTTTGAGCAGTTTACTTTCAGCCTGTCAGTCAAAACTCTTCGTTGTGGTTTGGTGGACCAACATGGGCAGGTTAAAGACGTAGGAAAAATAGAGTTAGTAAGATGAAAGCTTATATACTAAAATCAATTCATCAAAATCTGTACTGGAACTAATGCTCCGCATGTTCTTTTATTGCTCTTGTTAGTTTATTTAATTCCTTTTCACATTATTTTTGCTTCTTTGTGTGCGTGTGTGGGGTGAGCACCTAAAGTTGTACACACTCACACAGGAACCTGCCTTCCTCATGACAAAAAGAAGGTCCTCATGATGTAAATCCTTCATTATGAAATCAGCAACATAGTTTTAAGTTAAGGTTAAGGTTAGGATGAGGGTGAGGGCAAGTAGTCACTAAGGTTAGGGTAAGGGTCCATGAAATTATTATTATTAAGTTATGTAATGTTCCCATGAAAGTGTGTTTGCCAAACAATCTTCGAGTCTTCCAGTTTCTCCTTGCATATCTTTTATTGCTATAAAAAGCTAAAAACATGTCCATTAATGCCTCCCCTGACCCTTCCCCCAGGGCTCCCCTGCAAAAGAGATTCTGAATCTCAGTGGGACTTCCCTGGTTAAATAAAGGTCAATTAAATTAAATATTGCATGATCTTTTGTTGCATGATAGACATGATATCTTGTATATCACATTTGTGTTCTGGTTAGGTGTTATGTGTGGTTTACTGATGTATCTTGTATACTCTGTTATTAGTTAAATCTAGCTCAATAGCATTTCAATGACTGACCAACCAGAGAAGCAGGTGGGAAAAAGTAGTGTGTATTTGAACAAACAGCTGCAATAATTAGACAAATGTAAATCACAATTAAAAAAAAAAAAGAATCGTGATATTACCCAAGCCTACCCACCTGGGTAATATCACGATAGGCCTACCCACCACTGTACCTCAGATTGTAGGGCTTCTGACGTTGTGCAACGAGACCTTATTTCATCCGTTGTGGTAGTTGTTGTAATTGTGTATCAGTCCTTTGTTTCACCAAACTACAATGTTAGCATTGCTTTCATTTAGAGCATTAGCTGTTGTGTTCTCATCTATTGCAGACCTGTTCTTATAGTGCACATGGCATTCCACTTACTCACAGTGCATTGAATTCATAACCTTCCTCTTCACTGTGTAACCTTCTGACTGCAAAGGTTGTAGAACGTACATGCCTTAACTACAAGTGCAATAAAATCAATATAGCCTGCTTTGCTTGCTGCACCTCCACAGATTCTTTGTACGCATTCTGGTTTGAAGCTATTAAATCTAAACTTACTGCAAGCTAGGGTCATACAACAAATGGCGGATTATGAAATGTATCTCAAAAAGCGCAATGAGTGTCTAGAATATGAACAAGGGTCCACAGAAACAATTGCAGCTCTAACCTTTATGCGGCAAGGATACCATTATTTTTCTGGAAGTAGCTATGTTTGCACCTCGCTTTGTGGTCATTTGATAAGCCTTTACATACTCTTTAACTCTATTCAAATCACAAGAACACACTTAAACTAATATGTGAAAATATATAAAGCATAAAGCCAACATGAAGAAACCCTAAAGTTAACATACAGTTTTGGTGTGAAATATGTGAAATAATGGGGATGTTTGACTAAAACCATAACATTGTATAGATCTGTATTTTTGCACTGCAAAATCTAAATTTTAAGCATGGCTATTTACAAGGTTTATTGAGATGGGTGTTTTCCTTGAGGTAAAAATGAGTTTACACTGCACAAAAAGTACATTAATTTTGAAAGTTTTTTTTTTTTTTTTACTTTGAATAGTTAATATGTGTCCTTCTATTTTGGAAGGTAGTTAACCTTTTGCTTGACGTTTGATTACAGTGTATATTGTATTCGCTGACAGAAGAATGCAATAAAAATAGATTGGGTACAGAGAGAACTCTCGGATGAGCACACAATAGCACAAAGACAGTGATTTGCTGTATGCATGGCAGCCCGCGTTAATTGGCCACAAGAAGCGTTGGTCTTATCTTTGGAGGAGGTTTTGTGTGGTGTGTTCTCTTTTCCAGCACACTAATCTTGCATTGTGTGCCAAGTCTTGTCTGTTTTACGCTGCTGCAGTCAGAGGGCAGGCCGTTCTCTTCATGCATGGCTCACTGCGCTTATGTAAGAGCACTACTTAAACCTGGTTACATCACAGACAGGCAGCAGTGTGTCAGTGGGTCACTGTGCCACACATCGAGCTGCATGTGGGGCCCTTTAGCACTTTTGGAGCTCTACTGTTTGTTCTACGCACACACCTACTCAGTCATGTGTGCTGGCATGCAAAGCACACTGGCTGTACTCTCTATAAGTGTTATGATTAGTTTTGTTTCAAATCTTACAACTGGCCACCTATGACCTCCTGAAAGTATGCAATGTTTGTGTACACAAGAGTTCTCCAGATGTTTCAAGCTCGCCCAATCTTTTGTGTTGTCACGACACAACATTTTGCAACCTGATTTGATAAAGAAAAAGACTCACAATGATTATATGCAACTTTCAACACAAAATATTTATTTAGTTGTTATTTTATAGATAAAATAAATATATACAATTTTAAATTTGTCTTAAGTTAGATCCCATGGGGGTGGGGAATTAATCAAGATCAAATTTGGGTTATGATTATTGCTGTAATTGTTTGCAAAAATTGTGTAATCGAGTAATCGTGATTATTGAATTGACCGTAACCTATAAGTCTGCTCATAAATTTCTTTGTTATGTAAAATTGTAGAAAACATGTCCGATTATTTTCTGTGAGATCTGTCACATATTTCCTTCTATCTCTTCACTGCATTTAGGGAGCGCTAATGCTCAACTCTCTTTCTAAGCAAATAATGGTTTGAATAATCGTGATTTCAATTATGATTTCAACATTCGTGATTTTTATTTTCATTATAATCAAGCAGCCCTCAGCCGCTTCATTATAAATATGGATCATATAAACATGGATAATTTTATTAACCAGTAGTTCCCAACATTTTTCAGTTTTGAATTCCTCTGTGTCGTTCTGTTTTTTAATTAATAATTAGCTAATTTGTCCCTTTTCTGTTTTTTTTTCCAGCCTGTTCTCACAGATAAGCGTGACAGTACCACTTAATTTGAAAACAACATGTCATATGAACGCAATTTCTATTTTTTGCGTGTGTATTTCACATGTTTCTGTCCCACTTCATTTCTATGGTGAATGTAAAGACTTGTTTTTATTCATTAGGGCTGGGCAAGATAACGCGTTATCGCGGCGTTAACGCAGCACGTGCGTAATCGCGATTAAATATTTTGTCGACGTTAACGCAGGTCACGTGATTCGGCCAAAAAGCATGAATGAAAGCGCCCGCACTGCTGCCGCTGCGCCCTTTTTCTCCTCCTCGCTCTCATAAACAGTCCACAAACAGAGGATCTGCTCCGTTGCTGCTAGCGCTTTAAATAGAAGGAAGTGAGCTGTGCTGTACAGACAGCGGGACAGAGACGAGTCTGAGCTTCGTCTGAGTATTTAAATCATCCAAAAAGACCCAAGAACCACGGAGCTACGTGTTGTTAAAGACTTCAAACCGTTAACACCTCATTAAATATGCGCACGGAGATTAAGCGCTAGGTCAGCGGCAATGCGCGAACTTTTACACACGTGTTTGTGATGTTTACTTTGAAAACTTTGAAAACGGCCTTGTTTCACTTCCCACTGTGTACTTAGTGAGCACTGAGCTGGTTTTAACCAGGACTATCCCAGAACTGGACCAGGTTTTCATCAGGACTGAAAATGTTAGTTACCTATATAGCTATAGTTCTATGAGTAGCTAAAATTATGTATCTAAGCCAAAATACCATAAAATTTGCAGGATTGTACATTCTACAAAATGAAGAACCTTAAATTGACTTAAAAAAAATCATCTTTTGGCAAAAAAATAGGTTAAAATAGCTATTTATTGAACTTTGCATGTAAAGTGCGATTAATTGCAATTAATGAAGTAAAAAAGAAACATTATTGGATGTACTTGTAGATGGGACACTGCAAATTCCTTGTCAATCAATAGATACTTCAACAAGTTTTATTTATATCACTTTTTTTTTTTTTTTACAACTCTGCTCCATAGTCCTCCATAGTTTCACATGCCCTCCATTGAAACAGAACATTTTTTTACTAACTTTATATATTTATTTTTTCTACTTATTATTCTTATTTAAAAGACATTAGCTATGCAATGCATTTATTTCATTTCAGCACATGTGTTTACAAGCTTTTCAATGATGCCACTGCTGCACCTTCTCAATGCCAGTAGGGGGTTCTGTCTCTATCCAAATTCCACTCTAACTCATGTATCCTTCTTTCACCTTTTACCCCAGCGCTGGCTCTCTGTGTTCCCTCTGTCAGCTCCGCCTCTCTGCCAGCACGACCGCCCATTCCTGTCTGTTCCACCGGCTCGGACGAGGGCAGGACCAGTCACTCCCCCCGCTCTCTCTCTCTCCCACTTGCTCTCTTCCCATAGAAACACAGAAACACACACACGCGATGAGAGAAGTGGAGAGCAGGAGGTGGGAGGAGCCTAGTCTCGCTGAAGCCGAGCCCCTCTGTCTAGGCGCACAGAGTGGAGCAGACAGCCCCAACCACCACACACACACACATACACTCTCTCCCTTCTCAGTTACATGCACGGTCACACACGAACCACTGCCGCTGCCACCAAACTGACGACAACCAGCGGGGGACATATCGTAGAGAAGAAACAAGACGCTTCCAGAAAAGAGTTTGGGAAAAACAGGCATCTTGTGGACCAGACGGCATTTTGCTGCGTGTGGCATCTGGACTTTTTTCTCCTCTGTTCATCCTTCACACCAGCTATCTATACCTATCTATTTATCTATCCATCGCGGGAGCTTAACAAAAGACAGTGGCAATCATTGCTCCGGATCCTCTCCTCCACATTCTGAATTTTCTTAGCAGGATAAATCACAGACTGGGATACAGCTCCTGGTGGGATCTCATCCTTGTGTGGGAAAAGGAACTGAAGAGAGGAAGAAGATAAAGACGTTTGGAATCATTTCAAGGGACATGCTTGGGGCAGCAGCGGAGAACAACAAGTCTGTCTTTTAGTCCATTGCAAGAAACTGGCAACTGGATCATTCCTTCCCTCCTCCCTTCATCTGGTCTTCTATCCTTGCTTTCCTCTTCTTTCTTCAATTACCTCCATTGTTTCTCTGGTATCTTCCCTATGCCCTTTCCTTAACGCTCTGGATCACCTTGTGTTTGTGGATGGTCAGAACCCAAAGCGTAGAATGGTTTAAAAGAATTTCAAGACAACAAGACTGGCTAAAAGTATACCCTGAAATCCTGCCGTACTAACCACCACTGTGTGTGTTCTTGTCACAGTACTCTTTCACACCAGCAAGAAGAAGGATTTTTGCTCTACATCCTCTTTGCTCTTGAAGGATCCAGTCCAGCCAGTCTTCAAGCTTTCAAATCTCCAGCATCCAGGATCTTCAAGAGGATTCCAGCTACATGGGAAAACGTTTGGAACAGCAGCCAATGTACCCCTACACCTACTACTACCCCCACTATCTTCAGACCAAGGTAAGCTTGCTCAACCACATGATTAAATTTATATGCAGACAACAAGTTAGTGAAGCCATTGTGCCAGCCCCAAGTGATGGAAGAACTTTCATGCACAAATCATACCAGACTGTAAGTTCTTTGTAATAGTTCACGCATACATGCAGAAAGTGCTAGGCAAGGACAACTGACATGACGACAAATTGTCTTTATGAAGAAGTGTATCCCACTAACATAAACTTTTTTAGGGTTTCTTTCTTAATTATGAACAGATACATTTTATTAAAGTTTGATCAGTTTTTACAAAATGTGTTTTGGTCTAATGGGTTCTTGTTTTCATTGTTTCATTGGTCTATGCACTCGAGAAAAAGGCTTTTTTTCTCTACTTGTTATTTACAGCAGCAAAAGCCATTCTCTGCAAACCCAAACCCTACTCTGCTGTCATTCACTCAGCTTTACTCTGTTATTGTCTGCTGATAGTCCTTGACCCCTCTGTCCCTTCTCTGACCCACCAGCTCTAGGTTGAAGTTCAGGGCAAAGGGGCCCAGTCTGCCTTCCTCTATACTCATTCTGTGTCCCTCAGGCTCTTTGTCATGCAACAACCAACTCAGGCTTCACAGCTCTCATCACTGGCCATCCCCATCCCATATTCCCACAGCACCTTGTGATGGTGGCATGCTATAGCTATGATTGATGAAACTTGAGTGTAATGTATAGCTGCAGATATGAATCAGATAAGTCGGAAAGGCGATCGCCAAAGGAAATAAGTTTTATTTTAGCTGCTCCGTGCACCCTCGATGTTTCACACACTTGAATCTTTTACCGCCATGAGGGATAAAATGAATCACTGAGGTTGCATCGATCGTGCTTTCATTGTATGACATTGTTTGCCTTGTTTGCCATGATACATTTGTTTTTACATATGATAGTGTATAAAATGTTATAATTTAGATGCATGTCTAAATCTCAGGAGGCATAGTCAATACAGAAAAGGATAGAAAATATTTGTTGCAGTATTTCTGAGTCTTCAGTTTAATTTACTGTAAACAGCAATGCATGACATCCTTGGGTTATTCAAAGCAATCATAATTGATCAAGTTGAAAAGTATACTTAGTTAATCATGTACCTATGATGAAAATTTTAGCTGTATTTTACTGAATTTAATGTAAGGGGAAATCAAAGACTGGAGGAAACCTACCCAGACACAGGGAGAAACCTTCTTTACAGAGAAAGGCCCATGCTGATCTGGGATTTGAGTACGTAACCTTCTTGCTGTGAAGCGAGAGTGGTAGTTAGGATTTATCTAACATTCATGCTTAAATGTAGCTTGAAATACTTTTTTATTACTGTGAGCAGGGCAAGTCAGACCTGTAGCCTGGTGCCACCTGCTTGTTTTCAGTGATAAGTTATAATGAAACCAAACACTAAAAACTGCTTTTTTGCTGTTTAGGCTGTATATATAGTGTTGAAGTGGCATTGCCTACTATTCTGAGTCGTGTTTGACAATTTTCAGCCTGATTATTAGCAAAAATACATTAGCAAGTTTCAGGTAATTTCTAAACCATGTAACATTAGCGTGCATTGCCCACACGAAAATGGGTGCCGATCACAAACACCTGCTGTCAAATCACACTGCTGGTCTCCACCCTCAACCCCTTCTTTCTACTTCTCTCAATGCTTTTCAAGCAGAAAGTTTTATTTGTGTTTGTGGATGGAGTTTACGGTGTGAGGTTTACTATACATTTTATGCTTTAGAACATTCCAGGTAAAACAGTAATAGTTTACCGTACCACTAAAACATGTACAGGACCAGGGCTCTTCTGAAAATGAGATTCTTATTTTTAGTTGAACTGGTTAAGTAAAGATCATAATCAAACACATTTCACAAGAACACAAGTAGGGTACCCCCATCAGAAAAGTTACAGCGCGATAGTCCATAAGCAAACTGGAAGTATGCCGTGTATGTTGTTGGATTGAGACTTCATGGTAGTTTTTTTTTTCAGTAGTATTTGTTATGATTTACTGATTGGTTTCCCCCTCCAGAAAAGAGAAGTTAAAATTCTTGACACGCCTCGCACACATCTATGTTAGATTGACTCCTGGTTTTATTCACATGCCCAAAGCATTTTATGTGTGCAGATGTCATAGTGTCACAGTGCTGTCTGTTTCTCCATGATTTATCTCTGCTAGTTCAAGGTCATTTCTCAAGTATCTGCAACAGGCATCCGGCCCACACAATCTCTTCATTTCTGCCTCTCCCTATCGCCACATCCCTCCCACCTTCCTTTAACCTCCAGCATTGTCAAGGTCAAATCAAATTGGATTGTGGCTTTCCCATGTGTGTCCCCATCATTGCTGTGGTTGTTTGTCCTCTGCATATCCATATACGAAAGCTATCCACGTGTCTGCTCCAACCGGTGAATGTATCCGAGACTTTGTCAATAACTCTTGCTCCTAGTGTGCTGGTGGTAGCAAGTTTGACCCGTCTCAGTGCAGGTCACTTTCAGAGACATGAGAACAGTTGGATGCGTGGGGCTTGGGGGCAGCTCTTTTCTATTTATTATACATTTGCACTCACTGTATTTAAGTGTTATTGATGAATACAAATTCTATAAAAGGGCCCACTTGTACATGAACAAAAAATGCATAGGTAAGCCTCTTTTATCAATGCAGGTATCTGGCAGCAGGTGATTTTGTTCTTCTGCACAATAAAAGTAGAAATAGCCATACATGAGTTGCGTGGTCCAGGTAGTGTGTGATCACAGATGACAATGACGATTAAAATGGCCTCTGATTAATCTTTCCTGTACAGTAGTGGCTCTTCTCTTTGAAATCAATGAAAAATGTGTATGTAACTGACTGACTGCAGCATTCACTTTTCAAGGGATTTCCTTGAACGACTTCTCACTTTGACACACATTTATCTAAATAGCAAATGTCATTATCCTCATAATTATACCCAATGGTCAGATTGCTGTAATAATTTATGTTTAAGAGCCTGGCAATTCTATGAACACGCTTGGATTAAATGTAAGCCCACACAAAACGTTTCTGCACAAACCAGACATAAAATGACTAGCTAAAACCAACAATACTTATCCATGACAAAGAGTGTGTGAATGTGAGGCACTTACACAGAGAATTGCCACGGTTCTGCATCCATAATAGGCTATAGGTAAAGTTAGTGTACATTAGCTCTTGTGTGGGGAGGGGCTGGGACTCCTTATGTGTGCCGGGTGGCTCTTAATCATGCCGTAAGAGGGAATGAGGGGCTTCCTGGTTGAGTTAATGTTCAGGCACAGATGCACAGTTGTGTTTTCTGTTTGTTAAAATGTAACCACAGGCTACAACTGGGTGGAACTTTGGCCCGAGGAGTCAAATCTGTGATGTGCACACCATTAGTAATATTCAAATAGTAGACTTTGTAGCTGTTGTCATCTGGCTTCTGTGTTGTCCATCTGCATGGTGTAGCTGTCCGCTGGGGAAGCTCTGCCCGTCAAAGGCCACTAAAACCTCTAATTAGATCTAATAAAAATGCAACAAATGAATGTGGACTGTGACTGCTGTTGCAATGACTATGTTTGTTAAGTAGATCATAATACACTAATGCACAAGCATTCACTATGCCTTCGGTATTACTGGCGCAAAAGACTTCAAATGGCTGCTCTAATATCACTCGTTCTGTGTTTAAACATTTAAATATATATATATTTAACGCGTTATCACCGCGACAACGCGGTGATAATGCGTTAGCTTGCCCAGCCCTTATAAAAAATTAATATATATATATTATATATATATATATATCATATATCATATATATATTATATATATATATATATATTATATATATATATAATATATATACATATACATATATGAGCTATCTGATTGTTTTTTTCATAAGCCTCTGATGGAGATTGACTAAGGATGTGGAATTTTCTTGATAATTACCAAGCGCATGATAAGAGGCAGCTTAAGAAAAAAAAGTCACATTATCAACGAAGCGATCATTAGTTTGCTGCTGATCAGTGTGCTAATACGCTCAGTGGCACACAAGGACTTTTAATTAGGCTAATGAGAAACAGCATTCAGCTGATATCAAAGTAATGACACGTGTGGACACGCCTGGACATCTAAATAGAATATTCAATCACTTCAAAAATGAGCTTTTCACATTCAATTACTCTCTATTATTCACGAGATAAATGCGGTCAGTACTCAGCTTAGCTGTAGTGAGTAAACACCAGGGAAAGTTGACCGAAAGAAGGACACGCAAAAGAGCAAACACTGAAGGAACACTCAATACTTATTTTGATGCGTAGTAAAGAAATAATGCTAACGTTCTATAATAGGAGGACATGAATTCATTGATTATCAACATAATTTCATGGTATGTTCATTAATATAATTTTATATATTTTTTTTAAATATTTTTTATCATTATTGAAGACAATTACAAATACGTTTTGTTCGGTATCTACATGTTACTGAAGCCATTACATTTAAATCAACATGGTCTAAAGGTTTTATGTCCCAGCATGCATTCTGTTCATGCCCTGTTTCTCCTCACACATCTGCCCCTTAGATTTTACAACCTCCCTTATTACGGCATGGTTGTTGCTGTTTTAAAGCCAGCTATTCTGTTGGTGCTCTTGATAACGTCATGTGCCAAAATGGAGATACGACAATGGCCTTATGCTTCTTTCTTCTAATGCCTGACCAAATACTCTTGCCTCATTCCCACTGTGTTCTGGGCTCTGACTCTCGGCCTGTCTTCTGCCATCTGTTCACAATGCCAGGCCTGGGTAGTTTTACAGCCTAAAAGGGACTCTCCTAACCACCCATATATGTTCATTTATTATTCTCTGTGGGCTGTGCTATTCTTGTCCTTATACAGCAGTAGTAGGATAGTGACCAAAGCTGTGCAAAAAAGAAACTGTTATTGTTAGAAATTGTACAGCAAGAATATAAAGGTACTTTAAAACTTTTAATACCTGACACCTAAAAAAATTAACTAAAATAAATTACAGTTTGCCAAATTCACAGGCTTTGCAAGCTAATACTCAAACGTCTCAAACCTTTGGAAGGTTAGAAAGAGCATGTGATTTGAAACTCAATCTAAAACCATAGACACAACAGGGAGTGTTAGATCTGTGGCAAAGTCCAGTCATTAGAGGCATAGGAAAGTATCAGTTCGGCTGTTAGCAATGTCTAGGTGCAGTACCAGTACGTGTAAGCAAATCATAAATACCTAAATCGATCATGATGTTCCTGGTGGTGGGTTCTCTGGCTCTTTGCTCTTATTCTATTTGATTTGTCTGGAATTTTTCACAACATGCTTACAGAAAGAATGCTTGTTGTTTTAGAGCAATAAAAACCATGTATTTCTGCAAATGCAGCATGTAAGCTTTTCATCATTAAATGTCATTTTTAAAAATGTTATATTTGTGTTGTATTTTATCACTGCAACAATTTGAGAAATTTGTTTGCTGACTATGACAGAAAAATGTCTGCCATTCATTATTATAATTATGCAGAAAAGATGCAGTGCATATAAGGATGATCTAATGTTCTAGCATATAGTTTTAACAAAATGACAATCGTAGATCATAGTTATATTTTGCATATTTTTTGTTACATATCGCAAATGTTATGACAGCAAAGCATGGATCTATTAAAATATCTGGATAGGACATTGCTAGCTTAACAGTGTCTCGAGTTAAGGTAGTGGCCGCTCCGTTGGTACTGCAGCTGGAAAATCCCCTCTGTCCAGAAAGCATTTTTTCTATAGTGCACAATGCAATTACAAACGGCTCCTGCTCACCTCAAAGATCACCTACGCATTTCACAAATGTTGGACTTTGTGACAAATCTTACCTAGTTTCATATCATGAACTTTTTCCCGGTTCAAATGTGTTAAGTTTCATTAAAATGAGCTTTTTAATCTTTAGCTCCGGCTACAGCTCTGCTCGCTCTAGCAAGCTCCCGCTCTGATTCTTCAGCGGTGTTACGCGAGCCCGCACAACTGACGTACGTCTGCGTGAGAGAAAGAGCTACTGTGCATGTTCAGTGGCCGGAGGTTAGCTGAATTCAAGCTATCTAACTCGTGACAATGCGCCACTGAGCGTAGCCATTGACGTAAAGCGGCGGCCATCTTTCATCACCGGAGCTTGCAGCAAAGCGCCCCATGTTGGCAGCCATTCCTAAAATGTATCCTGAAATATCCATCGGACACTGATACATTCTGCATTGCAGAAGCCTGTATCACTCTATAAGAAAACATCAGTGCAGAACAAAGTAGTGAATGTACATTATAAGTCTAGTGAAAGGGAGCAAGTAGGAGCAACAACATATTGTTTGCAAGAGAATGAAGATTACTCAGACATCTTTGAATGCAGGCTTTGGACCCGATTATACACTCATCAGTATTATTGTGTTGTAGTCCCTATAATTGCTTGTGTAAATACTCATGCTAAATGAAAATTCAAATATGAAAAAAAAAACTAAAAAAAAAAATAAGAAGAACTTTGAAGCAGAAACTGCAGAGAAAAATGAAAGAAGAACAGAACATATGGTTGAGAAATTGTTCAGCACAAAGAGAGATCAAATACAGAGCGACACTTGAAGCAGAGTGAGTTGGAGGTGGGGTCACGGAGTAATGGTGCTGCTGCATTTTTAATAGTTGGCCACTTTGGAGCGACCCTTGTCTAATGGATTCCCAGCCTCTTAAAAGCTCCTGTCAGAGGCCTCTGCCTCCTCCGGTACACAGCAAAAAAATACTGAGATCTTAGTCAGCTTACAAAAGTCCCAATACAACATCCAGTGAACTAATAATGTCTGGCAGTGAACATGAACCCATTAGCAACGCAGATGTTTTGGCAAATTCACCTTGGAGCTAAATACACATTTTTTGCAGCTAATATAAAACACTAGAGGCTTAAAATGTCCATGTCATGACTGCTTAAGAATTACACATCCCTGTATTAGTGAGTTAGCTTTAAAACAACACACTAAGTGCCTGACAAAGACTTTTATTGTGAGATAAAAGAAACAGGCAAAGAGCACAACCTTTAGCCGTTAGCTATTTTAAGGCTTTCTCCGTGTAATTTAGTGCAGCCAGAAAATAGAAACCTAGTTAGTGTTGGGAGATAGAGCGATCATATTGATTTCAACCTTTAAAGCAACACAAATCACTATAGGAAAATAGACTTTTCTTTTGATTTTTTTTTCTCTAAATGATTCAAAGGTTAGAAAGGAGTCAGGCTATATTTTGGAAGAAATACGTATGCAACATAAATTTGTTTCTTAAAATGTTAAATGCTAATTGTGATCAAATGTTGATAACATATTAAGTAATGGCTTTATAATGTTGACAAAGAATTGTTTTTTTATTCTGTTATCCTTTGAAGCATACTAATTATTATTCACCATGATGAATGCTGGATTAAAATTGTTAAATGCAGACAGCTCAGTTTTGACCCTAAAAGCTTGAATAGGGAGATACACCATGTCCTTTTTAGCATAACGATGTCTACAGCCCCTTTAAACATATAATGATTCCTCGGTGCTTTACATACTTTTTTTTTTTTTTTTTTTTTTTTTATTTTATTTATGTTTATTTATTTATGTAAACAATCCCTGTATTTATGTAAACAATCACTGTAAAAGGATCTATCTTTACTCAGGAGTTAACTGGTAAATAACTTTTAAAGGTGACAGTGATAAATGGACATAAATTATAATAAATAATAAAAAAGATTCTTTCACAATTTTGCTCAACAATTTAAACACATCTTATGCTTTGTCTTCGAGGCAGTCATGCTCAGTATTCTAAAAGTCAATGCCTTTCTGAATATTAACACATGCCTCTAATATACACAATTTAACCTAGTATAATGAGAAGGCTGATTTTGTTTCTTAGTAAATGATTTTTTGTCCATCCGAGCTTGCTTGCTTTATTATAGCACGCATCTCTCCCTGCAAGTTAATGATCTCTAATGAATTCAGCATTTAATTAGGCCGTCATCGCTTATGAACGTTCACTGATTAATTTTTTGAACTGGAGAAGAGTAGCAAGATGTTGTAAATATTTAATTAAACTGATGATTATGAACCTTGCTTGAAAAACATGTATTGCATTGTTCTGCAGTAATTTACTCCACTATTCACTATATTGGTTTAGCAAGCAGCTTCTACCAAGTTTTGCTCTTGTTTTAACATAGGCATTAATTTGAATGAATGTTAATTACAGTATTGGCTTTTGTGTCGTTAGGGCTGAAGCTATTAATCGACTAATCTTGTGTAGTCGATTAATAGCTTAAAGGAAAATGGAATTGTATTATGATTATAAGCAAATGCAGGCATTGGACTTTTTTGTCAATAAAACACTACTTTTAACTATGTTGTATATTAAGTCAACTAATAAAAGAATTCACTGACGAGTTGAATAGTAAAATAATAAAATATGCCCCTACTCCATATTGCTTTTTTTTTTTTTCTTGGTGTTTTAGCCCTTTCGTCAGGCTTCAGTCTAACTCAGTGCCTACTCCTACACCATAATCATATACTTACCATGTGTAACAATCAGATTTATAGATGCTTGGAGTTAAAGTGCTGAAATAATATATTTTTCCATAATAATTTGAATATGAATAAACCAAAGTCTATTATTTGGCATTGTCTTTCATTGTTAATCCATGTTGTCAGTGATGTGGGGATTTGGCGGGTGCATTTCTTATTATCGTTTCTCATTCATTGTGTGAGCTCCCCTGTGGTTCTATGGCAGTTCTGCGTTGGTGGGCGAGTGATCCTTACACCAGGGACCAGGCAGATAATTGAAAGAATCGCCTAGAGGGATTTGCCCCACAATGTTGTTCCTTATGCGACTTAGCTCTGACTTCCTCCGTTCAGTCTCCAATCCCGTTCCCTGCTTGTCTTTTATTCTCAGGTCTTGAATCAAAAAATTCTGCCGACTGGTCAGTTAATACCTCGTGCCCTTCACTAAAGTAATTATTTTTCTTCATATTCTACTTAGTGTTGTCAATAGAGCTAGCTGGACCTTCCTTCTGTCTTTAATGCAGGTGATAGAAGATGCGGAGACTCACCTTTCACTGGGATAATTCGCCTCTTCATCAGACATAATGGTGCATGCTGGGAACATTATGGGGCTTTATCAGGACTTAATGAACACTTGACTCGCAAAAAGAATCAACCATCATTTCTTTTCTTCTCACCAAGACGAGATTATTTTGCAGGAGTTTTCTTAAATGATAGAATTCTGTTTAGATAATTGCTCTTACTGTTTTTCACAATTAAAGCCATTGAACTTGACTTTTTTTGTTGTAAATTAGTATTTGAGGTATTTTTTCTGCTAAAAATATAATGTTAAGTGCAACACTTTGTGAAAAAATAAGGCCTCTATGTACTGTCTAATAGAATAATAAAATAGGAGCCGAAAGCAGCTCTGTGATTGGCTGTGCTAGGGTGGTTCACTCAAGTTTCACTTTGCTGTCTATAAAACTTTGTTCTACATCCCTTATTGCAGCTGAAAATTAATGTATGTGGATATATTTACCATGTGAGAAAGATACCTACTTTTTGTTTTGCCAAAAGAAAATCAGAGACCCCGACTTAACTGCTGTGCCAATTACATTTTCTGGTGTGGGGTTGGTCACTTGCCTCTCCGTAGTATGATTTTCCAGAAAAATTACATGATAGTGCTCTTTACGGCAGACCAAGAGATCGAAATCGTATCAAGTCATGTGAAATCACCAGTTGTTTTTAGTTCAGGTTGTTGAATTGAGAGCTCCACACCTCAGTCAGTAAAAACATCCTATTTTGAGCAGAACTGAGAATTTGAAAGAAGAAATATGATTATTTTTGTGTTAAAGGGCATAGATTAAATATACATGTAGTTTGTTTCCAAAAAATCTTTACCAAATGTTTGTTTTTGAAAAGACTAAGTAAAAACCAAATTGATATTTGAGCTCCCTTGTGCACTTTTAAAGCCAAGTGCTGTATTACATCTAGAATTGACTAACAGATACAGTATATTAGAATGTTTCTATTTGTATATTGGTGTAGCTTTATGAGCAATCACAATTGTACATTACTATGTTTTTATCATGGTTTTGTGAACTCAGACACACCATTAACTGCAACAATAACTATAATGCATTATGTTACAAAATAGATGCAGAAAGTTGTTCATAAGTTGTGTTCATAAGTGAATTTCAATCTCCTCAAAGGCATTGTGGATTAAGTTTTACATAATCTAAGATAAACTTTAATCATTTGTAATGAATTGTCCTTTCTTCTCGCCTTGTTTCAGCAGTGTACATAAGAAAACCATGTAAAAGTCAGTAAAGCTGCCACGCTGTTTGCTCGCACAGGCGCTTTAGCTGGGATCCACACTAACTCTTGTCTCCGAGCCAGAGGTGCCTGCCCAGGCCAAACATCTCCCATTGCCGCTAATGAAATCCCTGCATAGCCTGACCCCCCTAATGTACACACGCAGCCACTGCCGAGGATTATCCTGTGAAAACACTCCTTTTGTTGGGTTCGAGTCAAATCACTTTTCGCAGTGTTCACAGTTATTTATTTGTTAAAGTTCTCTAATGTTTGTGTGTGGGCGTGCAGGTTAGCCAAGATCAAGTATAGGCTGTTGTGATTACAGAGAGTACGTCCAACAGGAATGGTCACTAAAAACTCTTGAAACCAAGCTGTGTGCATTTCCCCTGTTGGTGAGTGTGTGTACTTAGCCATACCAGAGATTTGCTAAAGATAGTTTAACACTCATTCAAAATAGTGAGTGTGTTGGCAGGCTGCTGTGGTGTTTTGTGGCGTTTCAGCTTGACATTTGTGAATAAGGGCAGCAGCTCTTACAACCATCAACATCGTTTAGTTGCACTTGTGCGGTTGCACTTTGCTCTGCAGTCCAAACGTTATGAAAGCTCTGTATTACGGCATTAATAAAGGGTCACTGGTTCAGAGGCTCAAAGGACCTGCTTTAGTTTTTGACAAGTGCAGCACCTCTCACAGTGAAGGTCAAGTGGGTGAGAAATTTAGTGCAAAAATTAGGCCAATTAAGTGTCAGAATGTGGTCTAACAAAAACAAGTGTTTGAATGTGAAATAAACTTGCTACTGCCCAAACAAATTTTATCTATGTAGTATTTTATTAGACTGACTAACTAAAAATAGGACCACACTACACCACCTCAAGATTTTAAGGTTTTTATTTTTGCTCAGTGTATTATATATTCAGCACCTAGTAGTCTTTATTTTACAGTAATCCCTACAGCTTTGTTTCTTGTCTTTTTGGATCTTTTGGGTGATGAATTTTAATGAAATATATTCTTCTATCTTACAATGATAGAGAGTTTCAGGAAGGCTGTTTAAGTGGATGTCAAATGTAGTACACAACTACCTTTGTCTGAATGTGTAAACGTTTCAATCCAGTAAGCCTTTGACTTGTTTATGACACACCAATGCTGAGAAGCCTATATACCCTTCTGACCTTATAATTTGATACTTCTGTGTGTTTGCTGACTATATCTACCATCCATCATGACTGCTAAAGGATATTGACATCTTGTTGCTTGTAGAGCTGACTTCCACAGCTTCAGAGCATTTATCGAATCAAAACTTTGTCTTCCCTTGACACTCAGCTTTTCTACTGTTCTAGTTAAAAATTTATACTGCAAGTTGGAAGAGATCCTGCAAGGCAATGTTTCATAAAAGTATACGTTATGTCCAATGATGGCAATAGACAGTTAAGCTTCATGTTCTGCTAAATTGATGTGTGATTCTGCATTACGTCTGTGCATAATTATTTTCTGGGATAGCATCTTGCAGCCTGGGCAGTGGCCAAAGCTAGTCGACTAGGCGCACATTGTTAAGCCTGTCTTCATTCACACTACTGACTCCCTCTGAGACTTCCAGCCTTTCTCAAAGTTGTGTTCCCTACAAGTTCTGGCACATAACTAGAGGTGCGTGTGAATTCTGGGCTCGTGCCGACAAGACACAAAGAGAGGACACTTCCATTGCTGAAATGAGGGATAAGCACGAATTAGAAAAAGTAAAGCAAGCATATGAGCTTGTGCATGTCTTCGTGTGTCAAGGGTGCAACCAGCTTTGTAGAGGAGTGTTGATTTAAGTGGAAGAGGGATAAAAGCATTGCAGACAGTACAGAGGCGCGCTGTACCGTGTGGCCTCTCAGCACTTCTCTTGTGTTCGTGACAACAGTGAGGATTGTGCGTGAGGAAATGTTCAGTGTACAAGTTACTCTGCTGCTCGTATTGGTACAACTGTAAGAAATATACAACCGCTTTACAGCGTGAACTGACAACAATATATATGTTTTAAAACATTTTTTTCTTAAAAATGTATGTAATAGAAAACTTGTTTTCTTTGGTGTAAAACAACTCAAGTAAAATGTTTTCTTTTCAGAAAACATTATGAAGGCATCTGTTGTCACTCAAAGGAACTGTATGTAACATGATGCACCACTAGTGGTTTTAAAAATGTATCACAACCACAGAAGAACCTGGGTTGCCAAAGTGTGAAAAGGTCAATAAATACACTGATTTTCCCTATCAAGGATGACAATTAGACCTAAAGTGAGTAGAGACTGGTGCAACATCACTTCAAACTCAAATGTGTTCCTGACTCATGGTTCAAAATCAGCTTCAGGCACTAAGAAACCAAATTGGCAACCCAAAGAGAGGCTCATGTGAGGCTCATTCTGCTTTCTGATTGGATAATTCTCTTGAGAACCAAAACACCAAATGTAAACATCAACAAATGAACATCATGTCCATTGCTTTTTTAAATTAAGAATAACTCAAAGTTACAATGACTGTCAGTAAAAGTAAGATTACATTTGAACATGTTTACCTTGTATCTATGAAACCTGAAATCAAGCTCTTACATACAGTTCCTTAAAGTCTGTAGTTCTTTCTTTCTCAGATTATTCCTGCATTTGTCTCCAGTCTGTGAGACTATAACAGATTGCGTATTGTAGGACAGTAGCTCCAAAAAGCATAAGGACATCCAGAACACTGCTGCGGTCCTGACTAGAACTAGGAAGTGCAGTCACAATAGTCCTGAGCTTAGGTCTTAGCACTGGCTTCTGTGGCTCAGAAAACAGATGTCCTTTAAAGCATCTCTCCATGACTTAGCAACAAACTACATTTCTGACATAGTAGTGCCATATGAAGCACATGGGACTCTGAGGACTTTACAGACTGGCATCCTATTGGTGCCGAGTCAGGCCTGAACCTGTAGAATAATTTTTAAGTATTTATGTACAAAACAGGCCTTAATTTTATCTACACTTTTACATTAAGTTTATAATAAATCATTTGTGACTGATAAATCACTTTTTATTTCAGGTTGATTCTGGATGTCTTGAGTATTTTTGAAATGCTTTCTATCTCAGTAGTAGAAGTTGTATTTCATATGATACACAAACAGTACATTAAAATTTAACCCCAATTGCCTTTTATGTTTATTAACATTTCAAAAATAATCCTGAACAATTTTTTTTCCTGGTACTGATTGTGGTCTTTAATGAGGAAATTCTCTATAATATACAATTTCTGCAGTTTCTCTCCAGCCTGTTCTATAATGGTATAGTTACACACTGAAGATTTCTACGATTGCACAATATAGATGACGTCCTTTCTGTGTTAGTGGCTTTTTTAAAAGTATGACTGACTGCGATAAAAATAACACTGAAACACGATTTTGAAAAGTTGATGAGCGTAAGCTTTCTATAACTGACAGACTAGCAGCATGTCCAATGGTAAGTCATCTTGTATAACACCATCCATTCGCTTGCCCTAAATTATTAAACATATCCATTGTACATTGTTCATACATTCTAAATAGATGCACCACATACAAGTAACTGTTAACCATTGCTGCATTAATAGTTCATAATTACTCTTTCGCTTTCTTCTAGTTGCTTGTCGTTTGTGCTGAACCATCAGAAGCAGCAAAGACATTTGTCTGCGTGTGGCACAGCGGCAATCTGCATATTTCATTGATTTAACTTCCTGTATGAATAATTAAGTCCTTGGGAGCCATATATGTTTGGGTCTTTGTATGCAGATGCTCTCTTGTAGTAGCTCAATTTCTGCATATATAACAGTATGGGCAATTGCAAGCTTATTTAACAAGAGTGGACGTGTGTTTGCATTTGCAGAGGCCACTTTGATGTTGATTAAAATGTACTTGCTATATTAAAATGCCCTTAGAGCAGATTGTGAAAGTGCAGCTTTATGAAAAGCCTGACATTGTTCTTGGACAGTGCATATTTTTGGCTGCGAGGGTGTTTCATTTGTATTGTCTTTGGATCGTTCCTTGACTTTAGTGTTACTGACTTGTTCCAGGGCTATTGTTGCTGGGTAAGCTGCAAAGAATTTCTCAAACTTCTCATATTAAACCTTTTCACTTTTGAATCTTTTGTCAGCTCTGGATTCTAACTCCCTTTGCGGCAGTGCTTCGTGCGTGAAGCAAGCCAGATGTTCCATTAATTTTTGAAGGCAAAGTCGACAGATGACAGGAAAAAGGAATACAAGGAATGCTCTAAAGGTCGCTGCTCCGGATGTTACTTTGGCACCAGTAACCACAGTGTAAAGCAACTAAGCTGCTGGAATGTCAAAATTTAGAAGCATGTACACCCAGTCACTTAAGGCTAAAAGAGCAAATACTCTAATCTCATTGTGAACATACACTGTAGTGGGACTGATACATTGAGAATATTTGTGTCAATCCCAGATTTTATATTTTGGATTACTTGATGAGTTACTTATACAAATACATATCTAAAAACTGATAATATCACATTTTAGTTTTGTTTCGGGTTAATGTTCAGCATAGTGCCTGAAATGCATAATAATACAAAACTACCAAAAAAAAATTCAAAAAGTTAAAATTAAATTAAATTAAAACCAAACAAACAACTTTAAAGATAAAGCAATATGTTTTGTTTACATAACCCATCTCTCAGTTTCAGTGAAGTGCATGACAGAAAACTGAATTGGGACAACAATGAATTTGTCCACGTTTTTGTAGAAATAATTATTCTAGAATAAGAAATACCTGAGGTTGTAGAAGTAAATGAGATCTGAACATTAGGAAATAAGTAGTGGTCTAGTGGTTCTTTCAGTTGCACAGTTTACCGTAATTTCTGGACTATAAGTCACAACTTTTGAGCTCTGCAACTTATAGTGATGCGGCAAAATGATCATTTTACTATTGACAAGTGCAACCTATGTTTGTGGCTTGTTTGTGGCTTTTATTCAGGTATGCCTCACACAGTATGTATAATATGGTAGTAAGATATTGATGTAAGATTACAGAATAAACCACTGCTATGTAAAAATAATATACTGTATGTGCTATTCTCTAAAGTGAGAAGTCAAGAAGAATAGCAAAGTTGTCAATTTGATCTGTGTTATTAATGTGCTGACAAACTAAGTGAACATGGGTCAACCGGTGGGTAAACGCAGGGGACAGGGGGAGTAGAGCAGGAGGAGCTCGTCGACAGTCTGTAGCACTCTCACCAATACCAAACCTAGAATTATCCTCTCAGCAGCAGCCCAGCTCAATCCTTGCCGTCTTTCTCCACAAGAAATCAATGGCTGGAGGGAGTTCCATTCAGTGCAGCGCGAGGGACCCACCTGCATACACCACGCACAATGACCGTGGATAATTTATTCCACAGAGAAGACAGTTTTGTGAGCTGTATGCTAAAATGATCACACTGATGACTGAATTTTATGCCTCTGTTTTGCATTATCTCGCTAGCTCTATATTAGATTAAATAGCAGGCAGACAGAGGTGAAACGCGTCCAATCTACTTATTGGACCGCAGTAAGTTGATCCAAGGGATTATTCTCCTAAAAACTCAATGTATTTCGGTAATAGATATCTTTCGCTGCCGGGGCTACTGTGTTCAGGGCATGGCCATAAATATACAGTACATTCAGATTCATTGACAGGGCAGAAAGGACAGAGGACAACAAGTTCTAGGCAAACACAGCCATTTCTTTATGGGATTTTCTCATATTACCTCACCGCTATAGCAAAAAGCACCATTAGAGTCAGTCAGAGAACAAACGGTTAAAAAGATGACAAATGTAGCCCTTGCATTAGATAGTAACTTAAGCTTAAAGGCGAACATTATGTTAGAGAAATATTTCTATCCCAGGAGCCTAGAGTTTCAGTCATGTCTGAACATCACAAGTCAAAGAAGATGCAGTGAATACAGAATCAGACAAAGACAGAAGAGAGAAGTGAGGTTGTAAAGTAAAGTTGCTTTGTAAATGAATGGTTTGGTATAAAAAAGTTGTACTGAAATGACCCTCTCATCTGCATGATACTGTTAAACTTGATAAGAAAGAAAATTCGTTGCTGAACAATATGGGTGGATTTTATGCTTCCGATCACTATTGTGGCTAGCTATAGAAATAACTTTATGTTTTATTAATTGTCTTGTGGGGACTGACCCAAAATACTATATATGTTACCTTTCCTTTTTATTATTAAAATGGTTACTTTCTTGCATTGGATAATTCTCTTAATCAAAAACCCACATTTCTTCACTTCATATGATCAGATAAACGGTAGTCGGACCAGACGTTGTTACAGATGGAGCTGCTTAAACACAACGCGCCTCACTTCCAGACACACAATCTGGATTCTCCCACAGTCATCGAGAGTCAAGAAGTCCAGAGGAACCGCGCGGAGACTGACGAGCCCAGACAGAAGGGAGTAGTGGAGGAATCAGACACACTCGCGCCTCCCTCCAAAGCACCACCACAAGCTGTCCATTTGAGTCTGCCAGCCCCGCTCCACTGCCCAGCCTTAGATAAACGCGAGCCTGCCTCTGAGCGTGAGATGTCAAAGATTTGTTAAGTTATATGGGTCTTAACACTTTGAGCCAACACTTGTTATTTTTTCTTGTCCTGGGTTTTTACATCATTGTGCTTTACTAATTCAAGGCACAACAAATTAGCACTCAAATAAGACTTCGGGTGAAACAAGTCATTTCAATGCAAAAAATCACTATTTTACTATTTATATAGAAAAAATAATACATTTAAATCCCTCACTTGCAGTAAGCCAATGGGAATCTTAGCTGCATTGTTAAGCCGCAGAGTTTGAAGTTTGTTAAAAAAGTAGTGACTTATGGTCTGGAAATTACGGTATTTGTTATCTGTTCTACATATGCTGCACCAAACTTTTGTGCCTTTGATGGAATACTAGTTCTGTTCAACATTTGTTAGCATTGTTAATGCTAACAAATGAAACTGACATTTGTTAGCATTAAATTCAAGAACATATTTAAAGAATCTTTGATTTAAGCATTTATCATAAAACGAAACTGTTCATCCCCTGAGTACTGCAGACTGTGTATTACATCTGCAAGAAAAGCCTTCTAGTTGTGCCAGGCAGCCCCCCAACACACTCACTCACTCACTCACTCACTCACTCAATATTTTCAAATCTGTGTCATGTGACTCTAAATCTGTTTACAAACTTGTCACTTGGCGCTCGTATAGGGAAAATGCTCATTTCAATGTCCCTGAAACACACTTGACAGTATAACAGACGATTCATGAAGTTGGAGGTGTCTGGTGGGCAGTTTAAAGTTCTTTTATCCCCACTTTTTAATGAGGTGTCTATAAGGGAAATAATTGATGTTATATAGGCGTAATGGCAGAACTGGAGTCTCAAGATAGTATTTCTCACGCATATTTTATGTCTACATTAAATAAAACTCTTCAGCTAAGTATTATTGAGTTTATCAAGAAGTTAAATTCTCTTTATTGCTTTTGATGTTACTGCAGTGTGCATTTCATTCTTGACTGGGAAATTAAAGGCTTGCCACTTGAATAATAATGTTACGAACAGTTTGAGTTACTTTTCTGTTATAGATTTTTATCTATCTTTCAGTTTCCACAACAGTGTATGCATCGTTTCAGCAGACTACTTAAAGCCTAACTGGCCAAACGTCACCTGTCTAATTCCTCATAAAAACAAACTTAAAGGTATATGTTAGAGCATTTTTATTCATCCTTTCATTCATTTTCTACCGCTTAATCCCGTTAGGGGTCGCGGGTGATGGAGCCTGTCCCAGTAACTTTGGGCCTTAGGCGGGGGAACACCCTGGACAGTGGCCAACTCGTCGCAGGGTTAGACAGACAAACATTCACTCTCTCATTCACTCACAGGGAAACTTTACTGTGATGCCCAATTAACCTAAACATGCATGTTTTTGGAGGTGGGAGGAAACCGGAGTACCCGGAGAAAACCCACGGTGACCTGGGGAGAACATGCAAACTGAGCAAGAGATCGTGAGATGTTGATATGGTCCGACCGGGAGTTGAACCCACGACCTCCTTATTCGGAAGCCAGTGCTCTAACCACTTGGCTACCGAGCATTTTTAATGAAGATATTAAACAGCTTTGCACACATCTTTTTCATACAATGAAATGTTAATGCAACAAAAACATTCTAAATTGGAAAAAAAAAAAAAGGTTATCGGTTACACAGTGTTAGCCAGGCTTGTGCCACCTAGTGCCTCCACTCAATTTTTTTTCACTCCAGCTACTAGGTCAAGTATTGCAGACGGTTCTCAAAAAGCAGGAAGTACTATCGTCTAATAAGCAAACAGGAGCAGAGTGGTGTGTTGGCCAGAACCAACCTGAGTTGAGATAGCAGACTGTATTCGTTGTTCTCTTTGACCTTGTGTCAAAAATTAATTTAGAATATGATATTGTATCTCTTAATTTGCAAGTTTGCTACATAGAAACAACAACAATCACTGACACACACGTTTATGCTCTGCTTCCTGGACGAAAAAACAACCAAAACGCAGTGATTGCTTAAATCAAAAAAGTCTCGCCTAAGTCTTGAGAAGCAAACAATCCCCAATGATGCGATGTCACCACAAAGTGAAATGAAACTGGCTGATGCATCAGGCTATATGCATTTAAAAGAAAAATATGAATCAGTATCTTTTTATTCATTTTAAAAAATATATTATTAAGTACTAGTGTAACTATAAACTGATTATTTCTGATCTATGGTGTTACTCACTCTCAACCTTAAAAATAATTACATGAAATCTGTATGCAGTATAACTTACAGAATTTTAAGTATTTCACAGCAGGTGTCAGAAAACAGACCAGCTCTAGGTAGTTGATATTCTCCACACTTACCTGTAAGCTGCACCATGTTCACATACATATTCCCAAAGGCTTTATATGTAAAAACACTTGAATGGTCTCTCTCCTCCTTTACTTTCAAGGAAGGGTAATCCCTCATGTAGCTAATGTGCTGTGACATTTCATGCTACAATAGGATTTGGGAGACACTGTATTCTCATGGTGCCAGGTCTGCCTGATAACCTGCCTCTGTCGGGGTGAATGTGTACTGCGGCAATACTACGGCTTTTGGTTTTATCTCACATGGGAAATTCTGACCGTGATGATTCAATTCACTGTTTTTGTCACAATGTCAATATACCGCAATGACCTTAGTTTGTCCTCTGGTTGTTGTCCATAGCTAATAAGAAATCATAATATTGTACAGATTGATTTAATGGATTTAGCGTCACACTGGTTGTGACAGACCAGAGACTTGGGTCATGCCCAATTCAATCTCTATGCTAACTCTGCAGTGCAAGTGTGACACATGCAATACTCTAATGTGACATTTGAATTGCCTTGCCTTTGTCTGAGCATTTGTCAAGGATTTCTTATTGACAGAAGCTGAAAAGAGCTTATCCTATGTGATTAAAATAAAGATTTTCATGCGTTCCTTTCCTGCAAGAAACTTGCCAAAGGAGAAGTAAATTTGCATTATAGATCTGACGAGCCAATACAGTGTAAATGCATGTAACCGTGCAGACGTAGTGCAGTGAATTAGAACATCACGAGAAAATGAAAATATTTTTTTAAAAAAGAGATGCATTTGCACAGCTTATAACTGAATTATTTCACTTGAGGATTTTTTAGGTATTCTGATTCTGAAACACAAAGTGGGCAACAAAATTGTGTACCTAGTAGTTGTTATGCATACTTATGAAACACATTTTTCTTAGTTTGTCATTCAACTCAATGTGCATAATATCTTAAAGCTTAAATCGAATTTGTATTGTAAGGTTTCCAGTCCCAATTACATGTATGAATGTTTTCTCAGGTAAAGGTGTAATGATGACAGAGAATGCTGTCTGGTGGCTAGTGTGAAGGCCGAAGTGTTTATCTCACAAACAGAGCTGATGCGAGAGAAGCGCGTGGGGGCGGATTGTGCTCAGAACCTTCAGGGTTAGATACACTGTATACTGCTGCCAGACGCCGTCAGCTGGACAGGGCCCTGAGCAGGAAATGCTGGAGAAGATAAAGACTCAATAACACGCATGACATTATATAACTGATTTTCTTTGTATCAGTTTCAAATAAAGATACACCAAAGGCTCCTTAGAATTTAGATTTCTTATTGTCTAAACAAACTTGTAAACAGAAGTAGTAACAATAGTAAAAACTTTCAATCGCTTACTGTATGTTTATTGCTGTTGCAGGCTATAGCATATGAGCTTTGGAATAGTTATAGTAGTGGTAGTGGTAGTAGACACACTGAGCATTCATTTGTTTTAGCTTAAAAGTCAGCATTTTACATACTGTAACTTACACTCAAATATTCAATGTCCCTGGAGAGTGAGGACTAAGATAAAGGTAACCACTATATTTCATGCTTGGAATATATTATTCCTCAATGATCGTGACTACACATAACAATAGATGTTCGTGTGAGGGGGATTGGCCGTAGATAGGGTTGCGACAGTTTGCGTCACACAGATGAGGTGTGGCTGGATTCAGAACATTATACCATCCATCATATCTCAGTGTCGGCAGGCTTGTCTGTCTGTATCTGGTCATTGTGGAGATGGGAGTACTTGTGTATGGTTTACTACCCTAGGGATACTGCAGTAGGGCATGTATAGTTGTGGTATAATAGTGTGAAAGATTGTTGTCAAGTTAAGTAGCACGTTGCTAAACACTGAATGTTGTTTGCTATATTTTACAAGCTTTTCTGATTTTAAATTTATATTATGGAATATATTATATTTTTGAAATAGTATGGAAAATTCAGAAATTGTACAAACTGGGATGACCACTGTAGGACTCCACATATCCTTGAAATGCTTTATTTTGCTTTTGACAATACCATTTTCCTGAACTGCTTGTCCTTCAGTGTGTTACCACTCTTCACATACTTTTCTATGCTGTTTTACTTTTACGAAATCCTTCAATGGCAAGGACATTCTACAGTCTGTTGGGTAATGACAGACATATAGCAGAAGATGTCAGTGAAAGTTCACACTCCCATAACAACTTGGATGGTATTTTCAAACTACACTAGTGTTGCTTATTGTTGACGAATTCACCTAATTTTCCTTAAGTCTAGAACAAAACATCTTTATGCAGCATTCGTCTGATGTTTTCTGTTGATTAGTAACTGTCCCATGAGTTTAGGTTGAGGTCACTTGTCATCGCGCCTGTTTGTCTATCGTCTGGATTCTTGTGGAGAGCGTGAGTAGAGGCTGAGACAGATGAGTGTCACACCCCGATCTGAGGCGACAACGCGTGCGTGTGTGTGTGTGTGAAGGCTCCCTTTCACCTGGCAGTGCAGCCGATGATACACTGTCGCCAATTTAGCTTGAGCTCAGCTGCTAAGAGGCTCCCTAAGGTGCGTCTACAGTATGTGTGCGTGTGTATGTTAGGATTAAACCACTGTGCCAATTAAGCATTCAACTTGGTTTTTGAAGAAATTAATTATTAAAAGCAGGAGTGACCTCTCTGATGACCTTTGTCTCTCAATACATTATCCGTTTAATTTTTCAGAATGCTACTTTTGTCCTTCTGTGACCTAAAAATGAATGTTTCTTGGATCTAAATGGAAGATCTTTGGAGTTGGTTGATGTTTGAAAAGTTGAAGATTTATTCCTTCACTTGATTTTCACCTCAGATTGAAAAAAGCTCCAAAGTCCAAGTTTATGATTTAGCACCAAAGCATATTGGGCCATTTCTTTTCATTCTGTTTACTCCGCTGCCTCTCTCCACTTGGAGCGCAGTCTTATATTTCTCTTTCAAGATGTGTTTTCCCTGACTGAATAGTTTGGTATATTTATGCCTGAGGATACAGCTAGATTGTTGCTCTATGCAGCTGCCTTCCCCTTTTCCCTATAGTGTTCAATAGCAAAAGCATGTTAGCCGGTAATGGATACTTTTAACCTTTTCCAGGTAATTTGATAAGGGCTTTAAATCAATCGAGGCTCACACAGAGTCTGGGTTATGATCAGTGAATACATCACTGTTCAGCTATTGTTTTTCAAACGACTGGAGCATGTCTCACTCTGATTGGATGAATGGTTCAATACTGGATTGTGAATTATAAATGTGTGCTGCCATGTGTCATCTCTCAGAGGCACAGAGGAGACGAGAGGCTTTAAACGGTCCAAGGGCCTCACTGTATTTAAGCCGTTTTAACAATTCAACAAAAAGGAAATTTGTGGACAAATTGTGGAAAAGCAATGCAGTACTTGAGTCTCTTATTCATGGCTGCCTCTACAGAGTTAATCTTTTTGTTTAAAGAATTCGGACAAATTTTATCAAGTTAATTTTCAAGTCTGTAGAAATGATCAACCATTGCAAGGGCCAGTGGAGAGGGTCTTGTTTTTATGAGTTTTTGTTGCTAACTAATTTAATTTGTTCCTTGTCCATTAACCAAAAAAGCAAAAACATCAAACAATCTGCTTTTCTTTTTTTTGTGTTCATTTACTTGTGTTGCATAGGTTTAACATTTTCTTCCTATGCAAGTATAGAATAATGTTTTTGTGACTCCTTGTAAAATGCTTGCCAAGGTAGCAAAATAATTTCACCCAATTTGCCACGGCACATCTATTTCCTACTCCACTGTATCATTTTCATTTTCATGTCTGAAAGCACACCTCCCTGATATCAAAATATAACAACTTCACTTCACCGTACCTTTGTTCCATGGCCCATTATGGATTTCCCCTGAGGTCATCTTTTGATTTCAGTCAAAGACCTTGGATCTCACTCGGTGTGTTCTTCCACTCTGATCCCCCTGGCCTGCTCACCTTCTCCTTCTCCTCATATGCCTCCTACCTTCCTCTGAATATTTGCACAGTTCTTAGATTTGATGAAATAATTTGATTAGAGCAGAGAGAGAGATGAAGCGGGAGGCAGCGTGGGGGCAAGTGAAGGATCGAAACACAGTTGTAATGAATGGTCAGTGACCCAAGGAGCAGACAAGGTAAAGATAAGAGTAGTTAAATTGGATGTGGTCGATGTGAAGGAGGGAGACATATTGAACTTTGCTGATACATTATACCAAGCTTTAAATAGCAACTCTGTTTCTCAGCTTACACTCAAGGAACTATACATTATTGAAGCTACATAGAGCAATGATTAGCTTAGATATAACCTTGTATAGTCGCTATTTGGCACATTGGAAAGAGGCAGAACAATATGGTCTTTGGTCTGATTGTGAGATTCTTCACTCCAACACATCTGCCAACATGAAAAATGAACAGCGCAGCAAGATCACAGGAAAAAGTTAGATGTTATGGCTATAAACTTTAGACTTCAGTTAGGAAAAGGCCATGCAAAAAGCAATAACCTTAAACAGGAATAACTTTGCCTAAAAAAACATGTGTTTTCTATTTTCTTTTAACAATAGACTGTTTAAAATAAAATCCCACATTAAAAAGACAATCCCACATTTTACCGGTGGTACATGTACCACAGTTTCAGAAACCTTGACCTAAAAAATATGTTGTTTTGGGGACTATGTAACTAAGCTTTTGATCTTTATACATTTTCTTTTTTGAAAGATATTCACAAAAACAGTACTGTCCTTTATTCCTTTTTTGTTACACCAGATGAGTACCTGCCTTGCTGTTGTGCTATCCTGACAAACACATAAATTAACCAATGTGGGTGAAAACAAAGCTTCCCTAAAACAGCTATGATCAATGCCGCACAACACGCCATATGTACATATCATTTTCAGTGCTAAATTGAGCTTTGTGTACATATTGCTGTCCATCCTTTTCCCTTCTACTCCTTACTCCATTAGGAATAAACAACCCGTCTCCAAGCATCCATCTTTACTAAATCAATTTATGCGACTGCCATATTGTTGTAATATACCATTGTTGTTTCATATCTGTACAAATAATCTACTATTTCCTAGCATTTCCACATCTATAGACACATTTTAATTGATTCTCTAATGAGAGTAGACAATAAATGCACGTAACAATTCCTTTCCTTTTAGCGGCTCATTGTTGCTGTCAGGAGACACCCACCCACACACAAGCGCACGCCAAATCCTATCTTTTTACTTCCTCATTGTTGCCGTGGAGAAACATTATTCCGTCTGCACACTTATTTCTATAGTGTCCATTCTTTGACCTAGCGCTATATAAGCATTTTCTGTCTCGCCTCTTATTCTGATGGTAATTTGGACGTCTGAAAAGAACTGGCACTGGATTGTTCCGTCTCATTCAACAAAATACGTTAAAAAGTCATTCCTGGGATTTAAAAAAAATGTGGATTTCCAGGGCTCTGTTGTCATTTGTGCACTTGCCTGTCGGCCCCTTCCGTTCACATGCAAATGAGGAAGTGCTTGATTGTTTCCTCATATTTTAATCTCCTGCTCGGTGCTGGAGTGAAGGAGGGCAAGGAGAGAGGAGAGAGGAGAGATGAGGGAGTAATACAGCAATGTGGAAAGATGACAGGTCAGAGGAAGCTCAGAAAAAAGGTGAGACTGGAGGCAAAGACAAGGTGGTGAAAAGCAAAATGTTTCATAAGAAGAGTGAGGAGGTGAGGAAGAGGTGGGGCGAGCTACTGTGATTAATATGTATAGAGAAAAAAAGATATAAAGGGTGTTCCCTGATAAGCTTTCGTAGGATTGTTCATTACAGTGGAGCGCAAACGTTTTAGAGTAAAGATTGCTTTTATAAATTCAGAATAGAATACCGACATGGATCATGTATTTTTTTATAAGTGGTTTTAAATTGCGTATAAATTTCAGGAAAAATCTGTAATTTTTTTTTTTTTTGACTGGGCTTGTTGATCCAGCAGTGTTCTGTATGTACAATGTTGCTATTGTATGTATTTGTATTGATATCCACTGAGCCACAAATAACTTTTTATTTTCTGTTTGGAAACAGAAGAGTCAGACAATCTGATTTCTTTGCGCAGCTCCTGGACTCTCTGGTTTCGACCACCAACAAACTATGCACATTAGGGTAATATTTTCTAACTAAGGTATAGTCCTGACCAAGCCTAGCAAGAACATCTCGAGATGGGCCCCGAGCATTTAGTTTTCAACTCATACTGGTTTTTGAAAGTTGTGAAAAACTTATTGTGGTGAATATGTATCAGGTAAGTGAGCAAAACTAAATTTAAAACAGCATAGTTTTAATGTTTGTTTGCGTATTTAAGATGATAAATCTTGGAAACAGCTCCTTTTAAAATTGATAACATAGCAAGGAATCAATGATCTTCACTGCACTTAGTAATAATAAAAAAGTTATACCCATTGCGATGAGCTCCAATAAAACTAAATTTATCTAACTAGATGGCAAAGTGGAAGCAGCAACCGAGGGGCATCAAGTGGAGGGGCAAAATAGACTTTCTTGAATAAACTAACCCAATTTGCATAAATATACATAATAAAAGAGCTTTGCACAGATCTCCTCTTCAATATGCATGTTTTTCCCTTCTTCTAGTAACTCACGTGCAAGAGGTCATGCAATTAAGACGGAAGAATGTAGCACATCCTTTTAGAAATTATTCAAATCATTGTGTTGCCTTAAGATATCATGTAGCGAAATGCTTTGCTTGGATGTCACTCCAATGAAAAATACTTATTTCATATTGCAAGGTGTTAACTTATTGCAATTTTGTTTTTTTGCCCAGAGTAAATTAAAAACAGGCAAGTAAACACAATTTAGTAGTACAGTGTGTTAACAAAATTCTTCAAACATTCCTGATACAGTTTGAAGTGATGCATAAAAATTATATAAAAAAACACACACACACACACCCACACAAGGCCTTATTTTAAATCCAAGTGCTAATTTGTGAATTCAAACTAAAGAAAAATACTCAGCTTAGTACTGAAAGATGCACATACACCAATCCCTAGAAAACCAATTTGAACCAGATAAAATGGTGGGGGTAATGGTTAGTGTAAAGCTGAATATTTGAGTGAGGTCTGGGTCAGATCACAACTACAGCTATTGTGCTGTGTTCTCAATGTTCTCCTGTCAGAGTCAGTAATTTACCTAATAAAAGGAGCAGCAGTGAACCCACACTGTCCTTGTGTTCTCACATTAGTTCTTATAAAATGTGTCAGAATACATTGTGCACCATTGTTTGTTGCACCTGGAACTGCTAATTAGACAGGTGGTCATCAGGAAACATAACAAACACAAACATTTGGCAGGAAATTATAATGTTATGCTTAACTAGTGCATAATGATTCACTTTGAATATTTATTTTTTTGTTAACTTAAGCTGTCCAGTTGTACCACACAGCACTATTACATGCTCCACTTTGTCCAAGTCCCATTACCTTGCAATTTGCTGCTAAACACTGTAAAAGTAAATTTACAATTTATTGCATCTAACAGCATTCTGCTCTCTGTTTCTTTGAGAGCCTAGTATAATTCTTTTTTTCACTTTAAATTATCTTGTTAAACAGGCAAAGTAATGCTGCCTGCTTGCTGCGTGCTAAGTGCTTTTCACTGTTCATGCTCTCGAGATGTAAATAGATGCAGATGTAGCTACAATAACACACTGCATGCACATCACATCAAGCCAAATTGTAACTGCGGCTGTTGCACTAGCTTGTATTGGCATTTTTTGTGTTTCCCTTCATTGCCTCCCTGCAGTGAGAGCCTTGACCTGAAGAATAATAGCAGTTCAGTCCCAAGTTAAAGAGTCATCCTGGAAACCGCACACAGCCTACGCCCCATTCTTCAAACTGGCTCCTAAATAGCCACAGGAATTCACAGAAAGTTCACCTCAGCCCAACAGTTGTTCTCCATCATCTCCTTATCTCTCAGCAGGTCAAAGCACTTTGAAGCCAAGTGGACGTTACTCTGGGAATGTTTGTGCGTCTTGTTTATGGCAGTCCGAGTGCTGTTGATGCTGTTGGCGGTGTTGTTGTGGATGTTAACTGGAAACAGAGGGAAGAAAAGGAGGCAGAGCAGCTGAAACATAGAGTTCAGTTGAGAATCGACCTGGACAACCTGATCCAGAGAAGACGGAGACAAACAAAGGCATGACATAAGGGAGAAGGACGGAGTATGGATGAACAGTGATAAAATTGTGATATCATTCCTGTAACCGCGCTGTATTTATCAAATCATCATATCATAATTCACATTTTTTTCTCTCTTTAGTTCAGCTTCATGCTCAAGGAAAGAGACTTTCTTCCTGTCCAGTCAGTTTCAGCAATGCCCTGGGAGAGTGACAGTTTCGTTACAAAGATGGAATCTCTACATACAATTGATATTGTGATTTGGCTCCAAGAAGATTAATGGCCAACCCTAGATCCGATTGAGAAAGACACATGACAACAAAATAACCAGAAAGGTACACTTACTAATGAATAATTTCTATTATTATTATTAGTTGAATTGGAAAATACTGACAACTGTTAAACCATTCAGAAACTTGGTTGAACTCCACCTTTTGTCAGTGTTGGAAGATTTGATTTGTTTCATGGTATTCCTTGGCATTATAATGTTCAAGGTCTTCGTGACTTGAGAAAAAGCTTTTATCCCAGAACTAGAAGATTGATAGTTTTGGTCCAGACAGTTTGGGTTTTTTGCCCTGCATTTGCTGCTTTCATCATTCCCTCTACCTGCAGTTTTATTTTCAAAGTAAGCTCACAGGGGGGCAAAACAAACTTACAGACAAATTGCAAGCTACATCTTTATATCCTACTCATCTTTCAACTTGACATTTATGAGAAATCCTATACTGCATTGTACTTTGTATATTTCATTAAATTCTTTTCTCAATAGTCTGAGCATTAACTGTTCTCGTCTCAACTTATTTTGCCATTACCTTGCAAAATACAGTGCATGAAAATGTCTGCTTCACATTGTAGCTATAGAGGACCTAAAGTCAAAATATATTGTAGTAGAAGACAGCATTTTGGCTGTGTTATAAAGAATTATTCTTTCAGTGATCGACTATAAATCATTTCTAACTAATACATAGTTTAAATTAAAAAAAGGGGTGCACGGTAGCAGAGTGGTTAGAGCTCTGGCTTCCCAACAAGGAAGTCGTGGGTTCGACTCCCGGGTCGAACCATATCAACATCTCACGATCTCTCTGGGTGGAGTTTGCATGTTCTCCCCGTGTCACCGTGGGTGTTCTCCGGGTACTCCGGTTTCCTCCCACCTCCAAAAATATGCATGTTTAGGTTAATTGGGCATCCCTGTAAATTTCCCTTAGTTAGTGAATGAGCGAGTGTATGGTTGTCTGTGAATGAGAGAGTAAATGGTTGTCTGTGTAACCCTGCGGCAAGTTGGCCGCTGTCCAGGGTGTTCCCCGCCTAAGGCCCAAAGGCTCCAGTCACCCGTGACCCCTAACAGGATTAAGCGGTAGAAAATGAATGAATGACCATAATTTGAATATTAAAATATTTCTCACTTACTTTTATATTCTCATTTTAACTTACTTCCGTAAATTCCTAGAGAGATGCTTTCAAGGTTACTAGCAAATACTCCAACTTAATTTAGCTTATGGTGTAATGTGCACAGAGAAATGTTCTATTCAGAGGCTTGTTTCCAATCTGATCTGTTCATAAGCTCTTCCTTCCGCTGTTGTAAGAAAAAATCTCAGAGTCTGGTCAAAAATAGTCTGCATTCTTTCCTCGTTTCAGGAAGGAACCACAACAAAAACAATTCCTCTAACGCCCCTTAGCCCTTCCCAAAATGTCCCACACTGTATTGGTGCTGTATTGTTAAATTATCCTCAATTAATGTGGTTTGTCTCACATTCTTTTAGTTTTGTTCTCCATCTTTTTGTTTCTTTGTTGTTCCAATTGTGGATTTTATCATTGCTTTGCATATTCTTATGGTTTGTTATCATACTAAAACCACATTGAATGTAGCTGATGACACACTGATTTATTTGTCTGAAACTCCAACTGTTATAAATTTTTTCTTCATGGGAAAAAGTGCATCAGATATTGTTTTAAGTTTATTGTTCATTGTAAAAATGCTCCAAAATGCTTATTCAAAAATTTCAAAAAGGCTATAAAAGTTATGTTTCTTATTTTTTTGTGATGGATTTTACAAACACTTCATATTTGTATCACAATTAAACCTTAAGCTTATATATCTTTTGGATTAAATTAGGGGTGTAATGATTGACTATGAAAACATAACCCTTTGAATGGTAGCAGAGTGGTTAGCATTCTGGCCTCCCAATAAGGAGTTTGTGTCTTCGACTTCCGAGTCGAGCCAAGTCTACATCTCACGATCTCTCTGGGGGGAGTTTGCATGTTCTTCCCGTGTCACAGTGTGTTCTGTCCGGGTACTCTGCTCCCCATAGGTTCATGGGGCATCACTGTAACTTTCCTCTAGAGAATGAATAAGAGAGTGAATGGTTGTCTGTTTCTAACTCTGTGATGAGTTGGCCACTGTCCAGGGTGTTCCCCTGCATAAGGCCCAAAGTCACTGGGATAGGCTACAGTCACAAGCAGTAAAAAAATGTATCAATCTATGAATTATTAATTGTTCAATATTCTAGAATATAAGCCTTTTGTCACTATGTTCCAACCTTTTTTTTTTGGTTAATAATGTGTTCAAAGTCCAATTGTACAATAAAAATATTGGCTGACTACTTGACTACTAAAATGATTGTTAGTGACAGCTCTTTTATTGGGATACTCTTGAGATATTCGTTTTTGTCAATGACTGCCAGCTTACTTTGAATTATTAATGTGAAAAAAGTGGCTATGTGAATAGTTCTAGATTAGAACCTAGTTTATAATACAAGTAAGCCTTTGCAGTAAAAACAACCACCTAGTTTCATCTTCAACACTGCTGAAGTTGTTTACCCCTTGCTTGACTCCATGAGGCACTGTAAACACAGAATAACTTGTACCCATATGCACAGCACCTATTCACTATGTAGAATGACATTTCAGGAGGATGCTTGTTGCTTTTCTCAGCTCGACCAGATCTCCAAAAAGCAGTCTACTGTGTTTGCCTTGTGTGACAGTTTGTGTGTCTGCCTCCAAGCCTTTTCCTTCTACATGAGCTGCTCCACTGTTCTCACTGTGTCAACAATACCAGCTGAGAGGCAACCTTCAGTCCACACACAGGGCTGCACGGTAATCCTTAAGAGAAAGCACAAGAAGGAGGCGAGCAGACAGGCAGGAAGGAAATGGGAGGAAAAGGAGTGAGTGGATGAGCAATGTTAAAGGATATAAGGGTGAAAAGAGCAGCAGATTGGACATTGGCAGAGTCCAACTTGATGATAAGCAGAACCAAGAGCGATATCTGTGGTTCGGAAATGCTCTGATACAGTTCATAGCCCACAGCCTTATTGGTCTCAAAGCAGCTCAAATTGGATACACTAGAAACACAGCAAAGAATTTTTCACAAGGCTGCTTTAGGTGCAGAAGAAACTAAGAACATGCATGTGTTTCAGTAGTATTGTGATGTTCTAATCTGTTATGATAGATTAAAAGTGTTGATTCATTGTAAAGTGAGAAAGTGTTATGCCTAGAGGCTAGAAATATTACTTTATAGATTGTGTAAGGTTTTGTATGTTATGGCGTTCTTGTTGTTATACAGAAAATATTTACACATTACACCTTATTTCAACTCTCAGTTGGCTCATTGCCTTTCTATGTGGAGTTTGCATGTTCTCTACACATTTGCATAGGTTCCCCTGGGGTGCTCTGATTTCTCCTACCACATGCACAATAGGCTCCACCTCTCTCCCTCCCCAGGAATCCTCTCAAAAAGAATAATTTTTTGATCACAGCAGGATTTTTTTTGGTCAAATAAAGGTCAATAGAAAAATGATTTTCCCACATTTTTTGTGCCATTTAGCACAAAAATGCTAATGCCTACACCTTCATTAATTGATACTTTTTAATGGATAACATGGTCTTTGTTCATGCTTTATTAGGACCAGTTAAGTTGTAGTTATTAAAAAGTGGTACAAAAAATAGATAAATAAAATAAAACAAAGCCTGAACTCCAAGTAAATTGATTTTACTGAAAATTGGACTTGTCGATTAAACACAAGCGAATCTCTAACAATTAAGAGTGATTGAATCTCAATCTTGATTAAAATGTGATTTTTTTTTTTGCTCAGCACTACCATATTTTTGAAAGTATCACCTGTTGTTCCCATGCTTTGGTCCTGTGTTGTTTTCTTGTGTAAACCTCAATAGGGGCTTGCTTGTGTAAGTCTGTGGTCTGTGAATGACACTTCTCCACAGCACTGAATCCTGTTAGTCGTCCCTGTTCTGTGTGTGCATGTGTGTGCGGGTGTTTGTGTGTCTCTGTGTGCAGGGGGAAGTACAGGTAATGGATTAATATCAGAGCTGGCCGCGGCTCTACACTGCAGTTCGCTGACAACCTGTCATTATCACAAACAGGCGCTCTCACACTCCTCTCCCAGCCTGCACACTCTCAAGCGCACATGTTGGCTTTCTCTACTTCCTGGGGACGTTACATTGAATTATAGTTATTTTTTGTAGACATTTTTATTATCTTAATTATGTGGAAAACAAAAGTGATTCATTCAAAACTGTTTGTGGCACTTGTGGGTAGTAGTAGTAGTAGTAGTAGTAGTAGTAGTAGTAGTAGTAGTAGTAAGTAGTAGTAGTAGTAGTAGTAGTAGTAGTAGTAGTAGTAGTAGTAGTAGTAGTAGTAGTAGTAGTAGTAAGTAGTAGTAGTAGTAGTAGTAGTAGTAGTAGTAGTAGTAGTAGTAGTAGTAGTAGTAGTTAGTAGTAGTAGTATAGACTTGGTGTGAAAAGTTTGAGAAACACTGATTTGGTGTTTTGTGGATTATTTGGCAACACGTGACAATCTCAATACTGCTTGGCTGCAGTAATTATCCTCTATAAAATCTCTTAAAATAAGAAAAATCTTAATGAAAGTGACAAATTCCTAAATTGTTCACAAAGGTATACAACTACGTACAATAGTCATTATTTGCAGAACCTTAACCTAAGCCTTAGAAAGACCATTATGAAATGAGGAAACAGATTTTAGGCCTCATGATGTGCTAAATATTCACTCACACACACACGCACATTCATGGATATCCACCGTTCATGTCGTCTCTTCCTGCCGTCGCTGCACTTGTCTCTCTCCTCCTGGCGCTGTGTTTTTCCTGTCCGTGTCACTTGTCATTAGAGCATACACAGGAAGTGGCCTGTGATCTTCTCGAGACACAGCAGTTTACTTTAACTCACTGCATCTAGTTTACAGATCTCGACAAGGCAGACAGCACACTGTTTTCAGTCATTCTAATTGAAGCACATACCACTTTTGCTCACTTAATTTATATTTTTTGGGTTTTCAATGTAGCTTCCATAGTGCATATTTTCATATTAAAATGCACATATGCAAAAGCTACTTTTTGGAATTTTTTAATTCTGTTCTAATATTGCTTCCTCATCAAAAACAAAGCTGAAGTTTTGTCTGTGATATATGTTTTTTTTGCCATCTCAAAACAATGTTCTGAGTGACTCTGATCTGTGATGTCATAGGCAAATTTCTCAATTTGTCTGCACTGTTTTTAATAATCATCCAGACCATTTTTGCGGCTTTAGAATATCATAAAATCTTGATTATTTTCTCTGTGGCATTTCCTTTTTCGTAGCTGTAACTCCATTTTTGATATAAGAAACATAACGTGTGCTTTATTACACTTTTTTTATCTAGTTCTGGTGAATGGAATTTCAAAATGGTTGTGCTGTGTGACAGAAAACAAAATAATGCATAGAAAAATAACGCATCGTATTTATCCATAAAAAGTTGCTGGTTGTATTTTAATACCGATTACATTACGTAATCAGTTTTGTAATAGAAATAAAGTTTTTAATCATTGGTTCTCAAGGCTACCACATAAGATATTTGACTTTCTGTGCATCATTAGATCTACGCCTCGACCTGGAATAGTGCATGAGTTCATTTACTTAAAACCCTAAAAGGTCCTTATTATATTTATCGACAAGGATGTAAATGTATGGGTAGAAACAAGTTGCTCAGTCCATTGAAGTAATCTGAAAATGTATTATATTAACCTTGTTGATATTCCAAACTCAGCTATTATTTACCGAAAGTAGTCCTTTTCAACATAATGTATTACAGTTTGCTGAATGAAGGAGATATTCTGGTTTCTGCATTAATTTTGCACCTTGTCCTTCCAGCCAGAAGCAGTAAGTTAAACGCTATTGAATTGTGTAATTGGCCTGAGGAGATATGGAAGTTTTGAGTGAAAGCAAGTCAAATCAAAACTAACTAAATTCTTCAATTGTTATTTTTAAAGCTATAGGGCTATTTTAGGATTAACATCACAATCTGTAGTACGTTCTTACATGCAGTATACATCACTTTGAGCTTTGTAAACTTTATGTTCCAAATGTTTTTATTTAAGACATTTCTAAAATTGTCAATTGCAATTGATGAATGCGAATGAATGTGTCTTTAATTTCATTGTCACTTCACTAAAACAGACATAAAGACAGCTTAGCGTACAATTGTATAATAACAGCCTTCTTTTATAAATATTGGTTTTAAAACGCGTGACACTAATTACACATATTCATGTGCCTCCTTTTAATTTGGAGATGAAACTTAATAGAAAAAGATTATTCAAAAACACTGCTCCAGAGGAACTGTGGAGGCAGATTAACTGGCACAGTCTTTGGTTATCCATGGAGCTCAGTGGGAAGTGAAAATAACATGATTTAAAGAGCCTCTATTTTTCTGATTGATTTCTGAGATAATGATTCTGCTTTTTTGTGGTTTAGCACAATGGGTGCGATGCTCAAATTAGAAGACATTATGTTAGGTTTGTATAGTGTAATCTAGGAAATGCTTTGTTAAAATCTTGATTACACTTGACATTTGTGCAGAGAGGAAGACTGAATTGTGCTAACAGTCTTATAGTTAGCTGGGCATAAAATTTTTGCTACTTATCAGGTTTACAATATGATACTAATTGTACTGTATATAAAAAAAATTATAAACAAACTATGAGCCACTCCTGGACAAAAAAAGGAATACACTGACTTGTTCCTAAGTAATATTACATGTGTATTGTACAATTTGTGAATCTGATTATTATTTCTCCGTTTATGATGAAGTAAAAGCAACACCTCTTTACAGAAAAGTGACATTTTATCACTTTTTTCTTCGCAGCAGTCCTATGCTCCTCCCCCACCGCCCATGGCCCGCCCAGCCCCGGTACGACAGGAGGAGGAGGTGGTGGAGGTCAAGGAGGAGGGCTAGTCGAGCAGCTTAGTAAGACCAACCTGTACATCAGAGGCCTCCCCCGGGCACCACGGATCAAGACCTCATCAAACTGTGCCAGCCGTGAGTTCTCTTTTCTATTGCATTGCACCACAGCTCCACACTTACTTATTCAGAAGCCTAGGTTTATTTGTTGAGTTCATTTCAGCTTATCATAATTAGTTTTGCACGAGTCCAACAACAGCTCCTAATGAGTATCAACACTGCGCTCTTGACCTCTGTGTTCTTCCTCAGCACTTCCTCAAGGAAAAACACCACCCAACAGGGCCTATCCCATCCGCTTCGCACCCCCCCCCCCCCCCGTCTCTCTATCTGTCTCTCTCTCTATCTGTCTCTGTCTCTCTCTCTATCTGTCTCTCTCTCTCTGTCTGTCTCTCTCTCTATCTGTCTCTCTCTCTATCTCTCTTCTCTCTCTATCTGTCTCTCTATCTTCTTTTCTTCTCTCTCTATCTGTCTCTCTCTCTGTCTCTCTCTCTATGTCTCTCTCTCTATCTGTCTCTCTCTCTATCTGTCTCTCTCTCTATCTGTCTCTCTCTCTCTATCTGTCTGTCTCTCTCTCTATCTGTCTCTCTCTCTCTATCTGTCTCTCTTCTCTGTCTCTCTCTATCTGTCTCTCTCTCTCTGTCTCTCTCTCTCTATCTGTCTGTCTCTCTCTCTCTATCTCTTCTCTCTATCTGTCTCCCTCTCTCTCTCTCTCTTCTCTATCTGTCTCTCTCTCTCTCTCTCTCTTCTCCTCTCTCTCTCTCTTCTCTCTCTCTATCTGTCTCTCTCCTCTATCTCTCTCTCTCTCTCTATCTATCTGTCTCCTCTCTCTCTCTATCTGTCTCTCTCTGTCTCTGTCTGTCTCTCTTTCTGGGACAGGGCTGTTTTTGAGAGGCCAACAACAGGTCACTCTTCCCTCTCTAATGAATATAATAGAAGCACTATTGGACCTAATACAAGTGTTCCAGTTAAATAGGTAGTCTCCAAACACTACTGGTAAATTACTGGTTAATTACTGACTACTACTAACTACCATTATTCAGGCACATTTTAAAAGTTCTTTTGAAAGAAAATGCACCCTGTAAGAAGAAAAAGCTTGCTATGAACAAGTGGGTTAGATGATCATAAAATCATGATACATTTTAGAGTTTCAATTTATTATAATATAATATAAGAAAAGCACTAATAAAAAAAAAAAAAAAGTAAGATGAGATATTATTTGAGATCTTTAATTTGTCCCACAATGGGAAAATAAAAGTGTTTTTTTTTTTTACAAGATTACATGTGACAATGTCCAGAGTTAATAGTGTTTATTGTATAGTCTGACAATGGCACGAAGGAAGGACCTGTGGAATCTTTCCTTCACACAGCGAGGGTAATCAGTCTGTCACTGAAGAGCAGACAGTGTGTCCAGCAGGGGGTGAGACTCACGATCCAGCATAGATGTGAATCTAGCTAGAACACTTCCGTCCTCTACCTCCAGAAAGCCCAGGGCAGAGCTGCTCTTCTTGATGACCTTGTCCAACATCTTCTCCCTCACTGTGATGTTGCTGTTCCAGCAGACCACACCACATATAGAGACAGCACATAAATAGACGTTTTTGCTGCTTAGTTATTACTTTAAAGGAAACAATTTTGTTGTTCAAACATACTATTAGTACATTTGCTTTAGCATTTTATTTATCAACACATAAAAAATGCAATAAAGCACACATGACAATAATGTGTTTCCCACATCAGAATTTTCAATTAGGGCTTCTTCTACTGGCTACAAAAGAAAATTGCTTAGAAGAGATAAACTCTCGCCCGTTGTTATAATGCTACAGAAATCTTTAAAATGAGTGGAGATGGACAGTGCAGAACAGATCTCAAAATGTATCACAAATCTGAAAAATTCAGAACACTGTTTTTTGAGGCTCAAACGAAAAACAAAAGTATGTCACAGCTTTGTTTTGGACAAGGAAGCAATGTTAGAACAGGATTAAAGCTCAAAAAAACATAAGATATGTCATGTAAAACAACTTTTAGGCTATTAATTACCACTACTGTCTTGTTTTTATGCAACACAGAATCAAGATCAGTGAAAGATTAATTGTTATTGTGACTGATTTTTCTGAGAACTCTGAGCTCTCTGAAATTTACACTTCAGTTTGACACTTTGCTAAGTATCCCCAGTACATTTCATTCCCACTTGTTCTTTGTGGACAAACACAGTCTGCACCAAATGTAATGTGAGCTATAAAGCAGCTTCTCCTCTGAGAGTCCGTATGCCTTCAGCTGCTCAGGCAAATTATTCAGGGTAATTGGAAAATGATGTATTGTGCTTAATATTCCTCAGCTAAAGCAGTTAAATTATCGAAGTGACATTTCCAATAGATTTAATTGATTTAAGGATGAAAAGAGAAAGCTGCTGATACATGCTGGTCCACTATGGCCTGGCCTTCTGCGCGTCAGCTGCAGTTTAAGCCCCTTGTATTTCAGATTTTGCCCTGGAGGTCTTCTGGAGGAACACGCTGAAAAATGGGGTCCAATAAAAGTTTCATTAGAGAGACCAACAGTGTGCCAAGTGCCAGTAACATTTGCGAAAGGTCAGTGGGAGAGGGCCTGTGTGGCACATGGGCAATGGGCTGGCACTGGGTTTGTACAACTCAATCCAGGGGAAAAACGTGCACCGAATTTACATGCAATCTGGTTTAAACACAGAATTAATACATCATTAAGCCAAAATGAAACATGCACGTTTTGTTTGTAATCTGGCAAAAGACAGTGATAATATTTAGTTTAATTTGTCAGCCAGCCAGTTATTTTAATATATTTTGTATCATGAGGCAGGCAAAAACATTTGAACCCCGTGTCTAGTTTCTGCTGCTTCTTATGTCTTATTTACTAGTCAAACCTCATGTTAATGCAACATGAATGACAGCCTTTTGTCAGCCCATGACGCTATATGGTTAAGCACCCATGCAGAAGACACCTCAAGGCAAACATTATGTGATTTACAACACCATAGAATCACAAATGCATTCAAACAGTTATTTCCTTCTCTCATTCACTGCGCAGAGTCAGACAGGGTAACAGGAGGACAGTCCCATGTGGCTCTGACTCGCCCCTGTCCTTACTATTCTTTCTTTATTTCTTGCCAAATAGTTCCCCTTTTTCCGTTCTGTCTTCCTAGTACATCCTCCTTCTCTCTCACCCCTCCCTGTCTCTGTCGCCGTGCCAGTTCTCCGAGTGTCAGTGAAAAGTGCTGTTGTCAGCTGACATTTCCAATCACTCCCCCGGTCGCCCCAACTATGGACACACTTTTAACGTCTGGGGACAGAGCGGAACGTGAGAGGAATTCAGAGAGCTCCACAAGGGCAATTTAGCGCCTGCTTTAGTCACACTTCTTGTCTTCTCAGTAGTGGAAGTTATCAGTTTGAAAATAATCAACTTACCATTTAGCAGGGCACACCCACTCACCTCACAGCAAAAAGGGTCCAGGTTTGACTCTGAGACCTTTCTCCGTGGAGCTAAATGTTTTATGTGTGGATGGGTCGATTTGGAGCCGTACTCTATTTGCCATGTTTTTCAAACTGGGCATGCCCTGATTCATTGTACTTGCACTGAAGTTTCTATCGAAACTATACATGGGACAAATCTCATTTATTTCTATAATGTAAACTATTTTGTTGATAAATATTTGCTCAAAGTCAGATACAATTACCGTATATATTATTCAGTTAATTTTCGTTAGATGAGACACAATTGGTACATTTTGGCTCATCTCTTTTGTTTCTCTTTGAAAAACAAACATTGTTAAATTGTCCAACTTAGCTATAACTGTATTAACTGAGAACAGTCAAATAAAGTGGACATATTTCATTACAGTGACAATAAAGTGTGCTGTAACTTAACCATAAGTAGACTTTCATGTATAGTTATAGTTCTAGTGTATTTTCTGGTGTTGCCTATTCATGACTGATTCATGACACTGACAAAAGGCAAGTTTCAGGAGGATGGATTAGAATTACATTTTTGAAGGTTGAGATGGTGGGTCCCAGATAGACATTTTCTATCCATTCTGGACAAAAAAGTCATACTTTTTGAAAAAACAAAACAAAAAAACACATTTTAGATCTAGTAAAATAAGGCATGGCTTTAGACCAACGGATGCAGAGGGCAGGCTCATAATGGTCACTGAAAGGAAAAGGAAGGAATAAGTGAAGTGTACTATGACTATAAGAAATAGTACATGAGCTATCTGTTATGTCAAATAGACTAATGATAGGTAAAATCTTGATTATTACACAAAGGCATAAAAAAAAAAAAAAAAATCAAGAAAGAAATAAAGAATAAAATAATAAACCACATGTTTAAACTTACGCCGGCTGAGCACTTGATTTTCTCTACGAACACCTCATTGTTTGGCCTGCGAACATCTCTGAGTCATGCTTGTTCAGATACACAGTCAGATGAAGTTATACCCCCCCCCCGCCCCCACGTCCACTCATCACACGCCTTCTATATTTTAATACTGCATTTTTTATTGCTTTTTTTTTTTTTTTTTTTTTTTTTTTTTTTTTTTTTTTTTATTATTTGATTTTTTTTTTTTTTTTTTTTTTTTTTACAGTATACAAGATTAGAAATAAGAATTCTAAAAAAAAAAAAAAAAAAAAAAAAAAAAAAAAAAAAAAAAAAAAAAAAAAAAAAAAAAAAAAAAAAAAAAAAAAAAAAAAAAAAAAAAAAAAAAAAAAAAAAAAAAAAAAAAAAAAAAAAAAAAAAAAAAAAAAAAAAAACTGCATTTTATTAACGCAGCAGTTGCCATGCTTTTAATTCAGGAGTAAAGACTTCTAAAAGTCCTTGTCTTGACAGGCTGTGATTTGATATTCACGTTTTCAACAAATCAGATGTATCTGCACAGTTTTATGGGTGAAATTTGTGGGCAGGAATTAGCAACACTCCAAGGAGCCAATTTAAAATGGTCTGGAGAAAATGGGTGTATCCTGCAGAATTATAGCTGAGGGTGCAGTGGAGTGCAAACATACACTCCATTTAGCCCCAATGAAAAATGGACTTTAGTCTTGTATTTGTTATGACATAAATCTGTGTCAAAAGTTCCCACTAATTTTTCCATAAACAGTATTAGTTTGAGCCAGAAAGTAACCACAACTTTTATAACAATCTCCAGATGCTACCTATAAAAATACATAATGGTCTTTATTTGTAGATTTATGTCCATAGTTATTTATTTTAGTGACTAACCTATTTTGATTCTTCATGGTCTTTTATACATTCCACATATCTTTATTCAATTTTTGGCCTCATAGTTGGATATTCCACTTATGTATAACTTTAAATCTTCTTACTCTTTAGTCTCTTTAGTCGCTGATAACTTCCCTAAAAAAGAAGCCTATTTTTAGTCATACAGTAATTTACCCCACTTAACCATTATAGCCAGATTGCCCCGCAGCGACACAGACTTCATGAAGAGCCCTTTTAGCTGATTCACAGAACATCGCCTTTTCATCAGAGAAATATCCCGACACTCCTTCATTTCTTTATGGCTCTTGAAGATGTTAAACTTCATATGGGGAGCGGATCCTGAGGCTTCTAAAGCTGTTTCTCTCTTTTCGGCTCGCTGTGTGCTGTCTGTTTGAGTGTAACTGGCAGAGAGGGGGAGAAATGAGGGAAATGTAGCAGACAAGACAGCTGTATCGGATCCCCAATTAGGAACGTAGCGCACAGAGACAAACTGCAATACACTCGAAGAGGAGAAAACTGTATAGACAAATAACACTTAAACGTAAATTATCCATATCTGTGGAAGCACAGTGCAACAATAAGATGTTTTTTATTCTGTATATAGACCTCCTATGTTTTGCCTCATTTGTTTTTTCAATCTGGGTTGTCTTATGTAACAGTTAATTCAGCAATCTTGAACACTAGATGCAACCACAATCATCCTTATACTATATTGTAACTGAAGAAGTACACAGCATACAGCATATCATCAATATCATTTTCATAACAAGGCAGGGAAAGTGCAACATTAAACCTTGCACAAGAGCATAAATTGCAGTATACGTTTTGCGGTCTTCACATAATCTACAACACATCCTCAAATGATGCATTGTCTGTGTGTGGCGCGGCAGAGGCACATCAAAAGGGGAGCAGCTATAAGTGTAGTTTTTTCTTTTTCCAGCGGGGGAATGAGAAACCAGATCTGATGCTCCCGGGCCCCTCAGAGATCTGTCATTAACACTTCACTCACAAACATACACACACGCAGAGATTCTGTCGACTCTGCCAAAACATCGTTCTGTGCCCGAGTTTCATATTGACATTTCTTGTCAAACACTGACAGTCTGGGAAATACTGTCAATTTCAGTCGTCTCTGTTGCTCTCTCCTCTGCCATTTTTTCTACCAGGGCATTTCATAGTATTTCATAGCAGGGCATCAACATGTGTGGTTTGGATTGGATGATATTGTAAGACTGTCACACAGGAAGACAAGGTGATATAGACCACAAAAAAATCAAAGCTTCACTGTAAAAGAGAAGGCTTGGCTTATTATTGTGTCTACAGCTGCCTATGACATGATTTCTTTTTAGTAAGATTGTGAAAGGCAGTTGAAAGCTAAATTGTCTTAACTTGGTAAGCCCACTGTCTTTAGGGGCACTGCTTTTGTAAGTGTTGCCTAATTTTGTGTAGTCACCTCTCTAAATTAATCTGAAAATGTTTTTTACCTATGTTAGACAAACAGAACACGCCTGCCAGACTTTAATAAATGCATATTAGAGTTGCCACATTACCTCACTGTGGCTCAAATATTCCTTCACCGTGGAAAGACGTCAAGCATGACTTTGGATTACCTTGTGTTGTTCTTTTCAAGGCCAAAGCATCGATCTAACGCCACCTCCACAGCCTGTATGACGCACTCTCACACACACACACATGAACACCAGTTTGATTTCTAGTGACAAAACAAACTGCCAAACTCGGCTGGTCCTGGAGAGCTTTGTTTGCACACAGCGCACACATGCACCTACTTGTAAGTAATCACTCCTACACAAAGTACGCACTTCTTCAGACACGCACACACGACAGGCGGAGTCACACAGCAGTATGTGTCAACAGAAAGCCAGATATTGCCAGATGGTGTGAGTAACTGGTGTTGCTTTGGTGTTTTTGATCTGCTCTTGCCTTGTTTGTGTGTCTGGATATACAGTCTGTGTGGGCCATTAGAGCTGACATTTTTCAGGTTTTCCTTCGTCATCAGGCGTCTACTGGTGCAGACTGTGAGCCGTGGGCATGCTGTGCCAGACTGTAGACCAAGAAGCTTTTATTGTCAATATCATTTTATATTACTGTATATAAGTGTGTTAAGTTTTGTCCCACATTGAAACCAAATGCATTTTATGAAACATCGGTTCAGTTGGCGCATACTGGCTCAATGATTTATGTTGATTAGTTACAACTTCCATCCAGATCACCAATGACATTAATTTTCAGTAAGTAAGTTAGTAAGTAAGTAAGCTTTATTTGTGTAACACTTTTCACAGACAGAGTCACAAAGCAGCTCAGCAGAGATGGTTCACCTAAGCACCTGACGCCTCAACCTCCAACCACCACCAAGCGTTCCTTGACTTGCATGTTACTGGTTGTTGTGGAAACTGGAGCACCCAGAGAAAACCACCAGACAAGAAGAACATAAGCGGAAGTCGAACCGAAACCTTGATGTGAGGCAACAGCGCTATCCACTCATTATCGACCACTTTATTTAAAAATAAGCAATGAAGCTGGAAATCTGGACAGAGTTGGAAGACTGAAGTGGGGGTGAAAGGAAGGGGTGAGAGTGGAGAGGAACAATGTGATTGGTTTGACTGCAGTGCAGAGTTTGGTACCATTTTAAGTACTTACAGTATGTCTTATGTCAAGCCATATCTGACACTCACAAAATAACTTTCTTATAAGAGCTTTAGTAGGAAATGCTTCAGAAATCTTCAAACTTTGCCTATATGACTGCCTTCACTATGATTTACACCGACTTGCCAAAAATAGCGTTTTCTTTGCTTAAATTGAATATCTTGTATCCAACACAAGCCAAATGGTTCACTATAACTATGAGACAGTTTTTGCACATGTTCTATATATTTATACCTATATTTGTCATGATTTATACAGCATCAGAGTTATGTTTAGCGTTTCCTTTGGTTGAAAAGCTATTGTTCAGACTAAATGACAGATTTACTGTACCATGTTACATTACTTTGTAGTCGGTTGTTTACATCTACTGTCTGTGCTGCGCGCCATTGTATGTGGAGAATTTATGGTCGTGGAAAGTTGATTCCACTTCTAGGTTAGTTTCCCTGCACAATTTCCCATAGCACCCAGTCATGGCAGAGGCCACCAGTGCGCCACTATTAATATTCATTATGTAATATGAAATCATTTGATTTGGCAGAAAATATGCTTTAGCAACAGGTTTTTTGTGATTTATTGATCAATTGTCAAAATAGTAAAGCTATTCAAATACAGACTATAATATAATGTATAAGAACAATTTGTAAACAGATTGATGAAAAAAAAAATGCAGTTTAAACCACCATTTGTCTATTTGTTGAATTTTGAAGCCTTTATCCTTTTTTACACCATTCTTGAATATTACTTGTGAAATATATGCATTTACTTGTTTTGCTAATACGTTTGTTAGCAAAACAACAATCTAAATGTGTCACATTATTTCAAATTTTGTGGACAGAGTTTTAGTACAGTTGTAAATTGAGGACATTAAGCATTTTATGATTATCATACTGCCAGCAGCTAAAACATCAGCTTATTACACCTTGTCACATTGTGTAATGTTTTCCAGCAGGCTAAAAATATCAACAAAGCCCTAAAAATGAACAGTTGTTTGATTGTTGGTTTGCTAACACTGTGATTTGCCGCTCATAAGCCGCTCATCTGTCGTCTAGTGCATGATAGGAGCCTTTTAAGGATTCTTGTTCTTTACTCCTGAAGCCTAGTGTCCCTGTGGATTGTGATGTGTATCTGTCTGTCAGCAGGGCCGCTCTCTGACACACACACACTGTCTGATGGTGACAACTAAATGATCTGTTCTTTATTAAACACCTCTTTACTATCTCTCCATCGCTTCACTCTGCAAAGCTGCCTCCTCCAGTGCCACCTTTTATCTTGTGACTGACTGCTTTTCCTCTTCTGCTCTATTCTTCATGTGTCAGAAATGTCCTCTCCCACATATAACTAAAGGTCTGTATATATTTGCTGAGGAATTTTAAAGCACATTAGGTAACATTTTGTACTTTTTTGTCACCTGTAATATACAATATAATAACTGTTATGGAAAAATATGCAACTCTGCTTACAATTTCAGTTTCTGTGGACAAAAAAGAATCAGATGTTTTAAAATATATCCACACAGCTGTTTTTTATATACAGAGTAAAAGTGGAGAAAAATATGGTCCTTCAAAAATCACAGCCTTTTCATTTTGCATATTGAATTTGGATTTTATTGCAACTAATCTTTCAGCTATAGTATCCATTTCTTAATGTAAGGTTAACTAAGACTGAACTCCTCCCTCTTTCTGCTTCACAAGTTATGTTCACCATTCCTCTCCTCCAGGCCGACTTTAGCAGAAGATTCATCCTTTTTCACTTTTTAAGATCTTTTTACCACCGCCAGTGTCTAGGCCCGGGAGTCACATCCGGCTCTGCACCTCCGACTTATCGCTCGTCGTTCCCTGTTAGGATCTAAGTGCTAAAGCAATGGTAAATCATCCACAGCATACATTTGCCCCTGTGTATTCATTTGCTTCTATTTGAGTCTATCCAGAGCGAAATTACAACTAAGATCTAGATCAATGCTTATGTCCTGGGGTGTTTATCTTCACTTACTGAAAAAACAAGCTGCTAATCATATTAGTAGATGTTTTTGGGTACTTGTGGTCCAATGAAAATAGCATTTAATTACCTCTGAACTAGAATGTCTTTGACTGTGAGTATGGGGAGCTGGTGTTATCTTTTAAGATGGAACTTTTGGTGTCATTGTGGCATTGATTGGATATAAGGTATTTGTTATTATTTAGCCCTTAAATTTAGAGTCCTACTCCAACCCTTGTCAATGCTGCTACCTTATGGGTGGGTAAAGTTACTAAAATCTGGTTGCATTTAACACTAGTACGTAATTTTTGACAATGGTTCATAGGATTATCAAATTAATGCGAAGTTCCATCTTATTGATCCTCTACATCCCATGCCATGTCAAGAACCCTAACCAAAATCTTAAAAATGTATTATCTAGCTTTGCTGGTGGAGGAGTCTGCCACGTGTTTCTCCCCATGTAGATTCATTTGCTTTGATGGGAATGTGAATCAACTGCATAGCTAAAAACTGTAGAATTTGCATAGCATTTCTTCTTCATTCTTACTTTGAGTTGGCTCGTCTCTCCGAGGATCTGATTTATAACTTGGCCTGTTGGCTTCTCCTGCTTGTTTCTATAGAGACTGATACGTTTAATGCGTCAACCAGAAACGTTACATAGTGCAAATAAATGAATAACAATTCGCTCAGTCCAGGCAACCTCTATTTTTGGCCCCTTCTATACAAACGTCGCTGACTGTATCCTTGCCTGATTTCTCAATCACTCCTGTCTCCTGTTTTTCACCGAGACCACTTCCACTGTGCACCTGGGGTCGATGGCAAGTCAGTCAGCCTGTCAGTCTGTCACTCCGCCTGATCGTCACACCTCTAAACCCAACCATTGTGTGCCGTTGCTAAAACATTAATTAAAAAGTCTCATCTGTGGCACCAGGTGATGATCTAGTCACTTTCTCTCCTTCCTATTGCCTTCTTTGCACTCTTACCTCGTCTCTCTCAGTTCCCCTCCGAACCCCTCTATCTGAAGACTCAAAGACAACGCTGATAAGAAACATTATTAACTTCTTCTTTGAGAGACCAGAGTGCTGCAGCAGAATAGAAGTGGGATTGGGAGCGGAATAAAGGAAGACAAAGACTGAAGCAGAGTTGTCACTAAGAAGAAACGTACTGAGCTATGGGAGGAATGAATGGCAGGCAGATGGAGAGATATATGGGGGCTGTCTGACTCTCTGGATCGGCTGGCTCACAGATGATTGGTTAAATTGCAGGTTATGAGATACAGCAGTGTCTGTGGGCATAAGCCTGAGGGTGGGATCTGATACGGGACAGATAAGGACACGATGGATAGAGGTGCTGATAGGAAACTGTAAGAAACTCTTTTAGTGTTAAAGGGGAAGTCTGCCCGCTTAAGCACAGAACAGCTCTTGTTTTTGCTTTGCTTCTTAATGTACAGTGACTTACATTTAATATTGGTCTTGCACACCATTTTATAGATACCATGAAGTTAATCCCCTGTGGTTAAATTAGGACTTTGTATATCTTTTCCTGTCTGTTTTTTCCTTCTGCCTTTACACAAATATATTTCAGGTGTGCTCATGTGTTAAACATATTATTAACATATAATTATCATAACATTACCATTAATAAATATTCTACAAATCCTCTTACGAAGGCATATTACTTGGCTTATTGGAGGTTTGTGTGCAAATCACCGGCAGGACCAGTTCATCTGAGATTCTAGGTCAAATCAGGATACGAAAATCATCTTTACACCAGCCTCATCTTAGAAATGAATCATCTCTCTGTATGATGCTTTTGGCTTGTTTTTAATTATTTAGAAATGTTTGCAATGTGCTGTCATTGCAAAAATATAAAAAATCTATATATACACATTATTTTGACCTTTTTTCTCTTTATTTTTGCAGATATGGGAAGATTGTATCAACTAAGGCCATTCTCGACAAAAACACAAATCAATGCAAAGGTGAGTGAACTATTTCAGTGCAGTTCAAATTCTTCAAAGTTTTACTTCACAAACCAATGATTTGAGACTTGATCCATAAAGTTTCAGTTTGTGAGATAGTATTGTGGAAGGGATTAAACATGGCAGCCTAATGGACGCACAATTAGCTGATATGGGGAGTGGTTTTCTTGTTATGAATCACTTCCCCTTTTTGGCATTGCCTAATTGCAGTAATTTATCCACAATGTGGTTCACAATGGCATAGAGCGTTTTTCAACTGACGTGAAATGAAAACAAATGAGTTAGATTTGATTGTCCAGTGTGCCTTTACCATGTGCTTGCTTGTGAGTATGTGCAGTTATGTGAAACAAGAGACTTCAAAACCTCTCAAGTCATTCACTCAAGTTCCTTAATTTAGTTCCAGCCTTTTTCGTCAATGATATCAGCATCACTGCCTAATGACACTCAGCGTAAAACAGCTTTTCAAATCAAGACGCAGGCATTGTTGTCACTGACCAAATCAAAATGGAGAACACCATACAACACTAACAATGTGTTTCGAATAGACTCTGGGCCCACTCAAGTGTGCAGTGATGAGGTTGGTTTGATTGTTGGAGTGGTCCGAACAAAGCACTAATCAATGTGATTGTAGTCGTCTGCTTTTGGAGAGGCACAGAGAGCCGGTGTGCAGCGTGATTACTGCTCTTCTGCCAAAGCCCAGCTCAAAGGTGCACAACGCTGTTTGGAGGCAGGCCATAGTGTGTAATCAGGATATGAGATGGGTTTAAGCAGATCATGCAGTTTAGGAACTTGAGAAAACAAAGGTTCAGAATGTTTAAACATGTCTTCACTCTGGAGGTGGCCTAAAAGTAACAAACATGTCTTCTTTCTGGAGGTGGACTAAAAGTAACAGTGCACTATCTCAAGAAACATTATGATTTATCCTTAGTAGTTCTCAAGCTTTATACACTTAGGGCCTGATTTATCAAGCCAGGTGCTAAATTGCGGGTGCAAAAATGAAAAAAAATCATGTGTTATTTATGAGCATTTTACACAAATTTTTATTTTGGAAGGTTTACATACAACAAACTAAACAAAACTCTTTAGTGTGCGTAAGGGAGAAAAATGTCATCTCTGCCAAGGTTTTGCTTCACCTAACCTGTTTTGCACATGAGCAAATACTTGATTAATCTGGCCCTTAGTACCATCGATCTGTACTCTAGGCATGACTTGGCCCTGGTGGGAAGCTTTACCATTTGGGGCTGACACCTAAGGCCAGACATTGTTGCTTCCCCCGTGCTCCCCCCCTGACATGACGATGTTAGATAAGGAGAGTATGTACAAATATAGTAGCAATCTTATGCCACAAACACGAAATATTTGTCTTTAATATGTATCACAATAGTAGTTCTTTTGTAAATAAAAATATAAATCTGTTCAGGAAATGCCCAACTTTTTCCTCCTCTCTCTCTCTCTCTCTCTCTCTCTCTCTCTCTCTCTCTCTCTCTCTCTTTCCCTAATTATATAAATTTTTCATTTTTTAATAAAACAATTGGGATTGACACTGTTACTGTTTTAAAGATGTTTCTTTAGTATCAAGTTGAGTTTGAATTATTAGTATCCTAAGACATTTAACTGAATTACTCTAATCTGTGCACATTTCTCACTTTACTTACTACTAAAATACTCACTTGAAATGCTCCAAACCTCATGTAATCAAAGTGACATGCAGTGTGAATAATTTTATTCAAAACCAAGACACTGAGTCACACTCAAATGAGCTGCATTTTAGCATAATAACATAACGTCCTTCCATCAAATATTTCTTTGAAGTGACTAATAAAAGATGTTAGCACTTAATGAAAACAAGAGCTTAGTGATATGTGCTGCCACTATTGTATTTGTCAAAAGGGATCACTCCACCCACACTAATGTGTTAACTAGTGCTTCCAACATGTGCTTTTATTTCTTATGTATTCTCATGAGTGCGCTGCCCAATTTTCAGCTCCATTTGTCAGGTTGCAGCATAAAGTTAATCAGTACAGTAAAACTAAAGAGATCTCATTTGTAAATACTAACTTGGCCCTATGGTTTTGGTAAAGTGTTTTTCTCTATTACCTAACTGTGAGTTTTACGCTTGCCCTGACAGCTCTTTAAGTCTTGTCAGTGTTACAAACGTTTAATTTTTGGGACAACCTCTCTGTCGCAGCCAACTACTTGTTTGTAAGCTTGTTTAAATCTAACATAAATGCAGCTCTTCTGTTGTGATCTGTATTCTGAGTCCAGGCTGACGACAAGGGTATTCATGTTTGTTAAAGTAGCTGGTAGGTGTATTGTGCGATTGGTGCCAGCGCTATAGATCTGATACCAGGGCTGTGTGCCAGACTTCCAGGCTTTTATGAATACTAAACATCACACTGGCTGTTCTTGAATGCAAAAGCTATACATCCTGCAACAAAAGTAAACTCATTTAATCTGGAGAAACGCTGCCGCTGCACCTGAGTTTTTGCAGCATGTGGCCTTCATCAGCATTATATTTTTGTTGTGATGTTGCTTGCATACATCTCTACATCAGCCAGTTGTTAACTCACAATGAGGAGTTTCATTATCGGCCGGCCATTAGGGTGCCTACAACCGGATAAGTGTTGGTTTGATTGCGGAGGCATTCAGTTGGGACAGATAAGTGCCTAGCGTGACTAAGAGAGTACAAATTGGCACATGGAGTTCTGCTGGAGAGGAAGGGATGGATGTGAGGAGGCTACGAGAGGTGGGGCCATAGTAAAAATAATCGTGAGTTGACAGAAGAGGAAGCAGAGTCTTTGAAATTGATGATTTAGCAGCAGACAGCCACTTCTGTTCACAGGAAAAGTTCACAAACAAAGAGAGCGATACTAAAATAAGTCTTCACAATCTGCTCCATACACTTCAGACTGTTTTAATAGTGTGTCAAATGATAATACACATTCTATTATTAGGCTTTTCTACATTACTCACTGAATACGCCAATGTACTTTTAAGCTTTATAACATGCTTTATAAGTATAGCTCTGCTATTTAGGATATGAATTTGGTTAACTGATACTTAGATTATTCAGGTCACACTATAATTGTAAGAACTGAAAAAAGTGTAAATTAAAAATAATATTGTATTTATAAAATATTAGGGATGTAATGATTAATTGACTAATGATGACTAGATGTTTTTAAAACAGTTTTGTAATAATGTCATAGGACTTTATAATAGCAGAACTAAGCAGATGGTAAAACTCATATGAAAAGAGATAAGAAAGACAGTTGAAAATTGTTCAAATTTCAGATTTTCTGGCGGCACAGTGGCTAGCACTCCTGCTTCACAACAAGAAGGGTTAGTGTTAGTGTAGTTTGTGTGGTGTTTGCATGTTTCTCCCCGTGTCTGGGTTTGTTTCCTCCCCGCACTATAGATCAAATAAAACACGCAAGCCAAAAGACCTGATTTATCTACAAGCATGCAAAATAATTAAGTGTTTAAGTGCTTGACTGACAATCAAAAAAAAAAGCCATTTAGTATACTTTTAATATTATTTATAGCCCTTTTGGATTGCACAAGTATGTTTAGATGTGAACAGATGTATGTTTAGATGTGATTGTATTTTTTCTCATATTATTATATAGGATATTATGTTTTTTCACAGTCCATGTTTCCAAACGGTACCTTTATTAGGCAGTGGCACTGTTCTGTATTTCTTTGTAAGTCCCGAGCTTTGTAGCAAGCTCAATGCTAAATACTCTGACAGTTCTCTAGTTAGCAGCGTGGGAGCACAGGGGGAGGCAGAGGCCACAGAGGACACAGAAGAGGGAGGAAGGGAGAGGAAACCACTTTAGATTGTAAAGGATTTCCATTTCCCAAAGACTAGCTCCCTCCCTCTGCACAGTCTACATGGCTGCTGTGTTTGGCACCCCCGTCTCTGGTCAGAAGCCCATGGCCTGGACTCTGCTGCTCTGGAGATTAGATGGTTCTACAGAAGTGTACGTGTTTATCTGGGTGTGTAAATTTTCTTGGTGCGCACACATTTTGGCGTATGAAGATCTGTGTGTGCTTTGTTATCATTTGATATTCATAACCGATGCGTCTGACAGGGCTGACTGAGCAAGATGGATTTGATGTGAGCATGTGGATGAGGCGCAGATGGGAAGGAAAGGCCACAGATGAGTCTAATCTCAGCTAGCCGTTTCTTGAAAATATCCTTATTATTCAGACCAGCGTCATTTGCATCCGACTCATGAGGGCAGCTCTAAATGTAAATGTGTAAATAATAGGTTGGTCAGTGTGGGAGGAGTGATGGAGGAAGCTGTCCATCAGCTCAAGTGTCCTTCAATCCACTGTAGCCAGAGAGGAGCGAATTTTCACTCATACTTGACCTATGGCTTCACTGTGGAATACAGTCTTTTCTGAATTTGACTTCCTGATGACTCAGCAGTTAAATTCCACAAGGCTTTATGTATTTTTATGTTTTATTACAGAGGGTATTTTTTATGTTAAACACAAATGGTTGGTAGGTATTGTGATGTATTCGTAGAGGTAGAATGTTGTATCTGATATTTTTTGGCTGAAGACATCTACAAGAATGTAACCTTATTTGGATAATTCATAATATCTAATGCATTTCAAATTAGCAGTGGACAGCATGTCGAATTGTAATACAATGCTGTTTTAGAGAGATGCAAAAGTTTAAAACCTAAGTAAATAATTCATGGTAATAGTGGAGTCATAGTAATAGTGGATTTTGTTGACTTTTTACCACTTTAAAGACATTTATTTCCCATATCACACACACTTTAAAATTTTACTCCGTTTTTCTATGTTCTAAAAAGGCTATTAAAAAAAAGCAACAATAGCCAATTTTGGGTTTTCATAAACAAGCAAATGCCCTGCTATATGAACTCCTAATTAGCTTCAAGAGTTCTGAAATTCAAAAACGTCGCCATAAAGTAAATAATCATACTTGGCTGACTATCCTCATAAGTGTTTCTTGTACAAATATATGCATGTGGAATGTCTAAAAAGTGTTGGGCTAAATGAATCTGTCATTAGCAGAAGTATAAATATTTGTGTGTGCAGAGCAGATCTGGCTCTGAACGCTGCGTGTTCCCTTTGAACAATAAAAAACTCATGTGCTTATCAGAAAAACATGGCTTCCATCTCGGAGAAGTTGACAAGAACAGATGTCCTGAATCAAGTCTGTGTAGTTTCACTGTTACTTATACGACTGTTATTACCACGGCTTTGGAAATGTGGATTATTTGATTGTGTTAGCATCTACCCCCACTCACTACAACAGATGCCGTTTCACTGCATGTTCTAAAGTCACTTAAAACTTTCACACAAAATACAACTTTAGATTCTTGCTGTCGGGCCACATTTGTGAGAGTTACTGCAAGTGAAGATTGATTTTAGTGTGTTCTGACTTTGTCCTTCTGTGCTTCCTGTTGGGCGTAGAGCACATCCCCATTTCATCAACAATTTGACAAATACTGCCCCTACTCTCACGCCATGGCTCCTATAAAGAACAGAGACTGACGAACCCCCATTCCCTTCTCCGCTTTATTTCTTTGAACAAGACGCTGAATCATTTTAATCGTGGCATTAGTGGGAGGATTTTTCTTGTTGTCTCTTGCTGGAAAGGCATATAGTATTGACCATGGCTATAGGAGCACCATTATGTGCTGACAGATTTAGAGTGCTATGGGAATAAAATGACCTCACTACTAGCCAATGGAATATACTGTGTCAGATAGTAGGAAGTAACAATATACTTTTAAACATAGGCATTCTTTCACAGATTGTGCTGTAGTAAGTGTAATGTAGGGCACAAGCACAGAGCGGCAACATGATGAGGGGGGTTTGAAACTGTGCCATTGTAAATGAGAGTAAATATGCAGCGAAAGAAGAGAATGAGCTCACTGAAGGTAACAACACTTTTTTTTAATTATGAAATTTCAAATGTAATATTTATACAACGCTTTTCACAAAATCACAAAGTGCTTGACAGAAAGCAGGCACATGAAACTTTCACAATAAATAGGAATAAAATGCAATGAGTCAACCAAAAGCTTTTTTAAACAAGTGTTTTTTTAAAGGTAAGTATGGTAGCTGAGTGATCAGAGCTCTAGCTTTCCATTAAGGAAATCTAAATCATCATCTCGTAACCATTCTGGGTGGAGTTTGTATATTCTAATTGTGTCATTGTCATCGTTGTAGGTTTCCTCCACCTACTCACATCCAAAAACATGCAAACCATATTCTAAGTTCATATTTGACACAAAGATGGGAACATAGCTAACAGCTTGGTTTGGTTCTGGCCAGCACATTGTTTTGATCCTGTTTGTTGATTGGCTGATGGCACTTCCTGGTTTTCAGAAACCATCTCTAGTTCTGCGATACCTGACCTGGAAGCTGGAGTGAAATGAAATCGAGCCTAGGCACTAGATGTAACTTTACAAGCTCAAAAGTCACTGGATAGGTTCCAGTCACCAATGACCCAAAACAGGAAGAAGTGTTAGAAAATTTGTGAATTATTTGCAGAGCTTATGGCATATAATTTTTGTATTATTATTATTTATTTATTTATTTTTTTAATATATTGTTGATTTGTTTGCTGTGTTTGCTCTCAGATTGATTTAAATGATCCTTGTGATATTTGTAAAGAGAATGCCTTCACTCATATAGAATCATAAGCATTACAATAATATGGCTTTTACAGTCCCTTGTAACAACTAAGAGGTGGAGATGGGATTTGGTGTGCTAACATGGTGAAAAATCTATATAAATTCACTTTCATCTAATTGTATACGAGTGCAGGAGACAAATTCTACCCCTACCAAAACAATCCACCTCAAAAGAAACATTTTATGCCATACTGTATATTGTATTAACATCATGCCAAGAATAAAGGGTCATATTCATTTTAGTCTGCCTCAAACTTTGACAGAATCCATTTTGCTCATTTACACTTTTTAGTGCCAGTACTCAGTCAAAACTTAATACTTCATGTGAAAGCTGTCACATCCTCCAGGTTTCATTTGACACCCATCTGTGAGATCTGTCATTAAATTAATGATGACTTGACTTCATTATGGCACTTTCTTTGATTTATGAGATGTTTCTTTTTGACATGAACTGTATGTGGTTTTGTCCGGTAACATATGTTCAGTACCTATATCATTTGTCTTGTGAGCTTATTTGCCACGTTCCACTGACCCTCTCCTTCATGTGTGCAGGCTATGGTTTTGTGGACTTCGACAGCCCCGCAGCGGCACAGAAGGCAGTGGCTTCACTCAAAGCCAGCGGAGTCCAAGCACAGATGGCCAAGGTAAATCAACTTTCTGATCAAACAGATCAGAATGATTGTCAGTGCATTTTACATTTATCCCCATCTTGTTCAAGGATACGGCTTCTTTTACTAACTGTCTCTCGTTGTTAATGTGAGCTCATGTGAGATTAATAGCTGCAGCTTTGATTATATCAAAAGATATTGAACGAGGCTATGATGGAGTTATTGATTAACAACTATGCCCATGATGAGATTATTGATCACATCCAGGAAAGATGGCTAAAAGTGGACCAAAGATGTTTCCTCTCCTCTTCCTTCTTTCATAGAGACTTTTATAGGCCCTCCACATAAATATTTTAGAACAATGAAATGTATTTCGAAGTCTATCTTGTCTCTTAAATTGTACAGTATTTGTATCTTTATTGTTTTTTGTACATAACCTATTTATTAATTATTGTGGCTCTGTCACTTGCAACAACTTGATATGTCTTCTTAAGCATGACTATTCAGTTTCTATACTTTTTTCATGCTATATAACTGTTCTTTACCCTACCAAAGCCTCAAATGTGGGATAGATAGATCAACCTATCACTCACAATAAGAGTGAATACTAGGATGATCAAATGAAAACATTTGCAGATAAACTACATCAGGATACATTTTATTTAAGACACCTACCTTGACTAACCACCCTAAAAAAAAATTACCCAAATAATTTATGCACATCCTTGAGAATCGCTAAAACAAGGAACAGTGCCAGCTAAATTGTCACTCAGACTTGCAATGGCTGTATCTCTCGTGTATACATGCTCAGGTATAAAAAGAGCTTGCATTATTCTTTGTGTGAAATGCACATTGACACAGTGGCACTGCGCCCCTTTTTCTTGTCTCCAAAAGCACATTTAGGCTTGTGTCTGCATGTCACTGGGAAAACGCGCTGCCAAAACATGTGGGGCTAAGCAGCACAATCACATTAGCCTGCTCCGCTTGTGAGAGAAAGATACTGAATAGCCTGCCTTTGCTTTTAGATTCATTAAAGCTGTATCGCCGCATACTTCCCCTTTTATAAATGAGAGGGCCGTGCAATTAAAATGGGCCAGTCTTCAGGCACCGGGAGCATCCTATTGAATTAAACAGCAGCAGGCCTCTGAGCCACCTTTGCCTTGCTCTTCTATTAAAGCTCTTTTCATTAAACTTCCATCTTGTATTCTGTTCCTAACGGCTTGGAGGGCATTGGGAGAAAAGCTAGTGTTGATGTGTTTAGCTGTTATTAAAGCAAGAGGAGCCCTCGTCTCTGCAGAGATTGAGTTTTCCGCAGGGATGTAATGGAGGGCAAGAAGTCAATTCTAAATGAAATTACGCACACTTCTTACTGGTTCACAGACTAATTATGCAAAAAAACTGGTTAACTTTTTACTTGCATCAGTTTGGTTGAAATAGTTGTGTTCTAGATACATTTACTTAACTTACCAAGAAGATATATTTCATTCTTTAAACTGTTGGGCTTTTTGCAGTTTGTCTGTTTTATTCATAGCAAATCTGTCACTGTTTTTGTCTTCCTTTGGGGTAATCAATATTTGTCTCTTTTTAGTTGTGACCCAAACTCTGCCCTGAAAAAGTGCACAGTGAGATCTGGTGTTACTTAGCACACCCAGGCAGTACTTGTATTAGAAAATATTAAACCTTATGGTAATGAACTTTATTACCAACTAATGTTGCATAAAAGCGGTGAACATCTAGTACCTTCTTTTTGTATCTTTTTTTTGGGGTGTGCCATTTAAAGTTCAGTTTATGCTTGATGTAACTCTGATTTGGACGTAACTCCGCATTGGCGGAGATTTTGTTGACACGTCCCCTCAAGCATCGTCTGTGTGGACGAGATTTTCCCCGTCAGTGTCAGTGAAAAATTTGTGACGATCCGCGCGGAATTTAACGGCATTTCAATGGCAGCTTTCTACTATGAATGCAATAAAACAAGCAGAAATATAAGTTACAACAAACTAAATCTCTTATTTACAACAAGCGCCTTCTAATCACACAAGGTGGTTTAAGTGTCTTGCTCAAGGACACAACAACTCTAGCCATCCCCCTTTAGAACCTCTTAACAGTCACTAATCAGGTCCTGTCTTAAGCCGACTTTGACAAGCAGTTTTAACGTCATCCAACCTTTTTTTTTTACTATAGGCAATTATTTCAGTCAAGGTAATGGTCTTAAATGTATAGAGCTGCTTCCAAATTTTAAAGTAATAAAATATTTGCTTAGTAGACAAAATACTTTTTGTTTTGCAGGTTCATTTCCCCATCCATAAAAAAGTTATAAAGTTGTAATGAATGGGTGGCTCAGAGACAGGGTTTTCTTCTCGTAAAAATCTATGTGCTTTTCTTTTACTTGATTTGAAAGAAAGTTAATAAAATTGTGTATTAAAGCAGGTCTGATTTCTCTGGCTGCCTTCTACTCGACCCCATATCCAGGAATAATGTACAGACATGATTATGGTTATTATCATTTTGAGGCGTTACCATTTTACTCTGATAGCGGTGACATTTGGGGATGAGCCAATTCTGCAACAGCATGAATGTTTAAGGAACAAAATGTGTTTACAGCAGCCAAGCCTAACACAAGAAACGACCTGCTGCGATCCTCAATGTGTGAGATACGCAGGGGGTGGAGTCTGCCTGGGAGGCTAAACTCAGGGCAAAGAGTCGGAAATAGCATCAAATACCCACTGGAGAAGCACCTACCCTTACAGTGTCTGAAATGTCAATGTTAACTGTGTTACAACACCTTTCTGACATTATACAAGAATTAATTAGTATAAGAAGTAACAGTGGGGCATGATGGGCTTGACAAAAGTGAAATATATATCTGAAAAAGTCTGTTCTCAGGTAAATGCAGTGACATATAAAACAACTCAAGTAGAGAAGTTTAGGGATAATTGTTGAGCTGTACTTCCGTTTGTAGGCCTATTACTTTGTACTAACTACTGTCTTTATTGTAGTTATACATCTGTATCTTTTTAAAGATGCACTGTGTAACTTTTCCAGTGGAGAGTTACTTCACTCAACCAAATATTTGAGGTTGTACAGAAGTGAATTCGTGTGTCACTATGCTGTATGTAACTGTTGCTTTATTTAAAATCAAGTATCGGGACTTCAAAAACAAATTAAATACCTATTAATTCTTGTTGTTCCCTATGACCTTGTTTTACAATTAGGCGTACAATGGCTAACTTTACTGTCTGTGAACATTATTATATATGTGATTAAAACTTATATATTGTTGGTAGGCATTGAATGTTTTATTCAGGCATTGAATGTTTTATTCAGAAAAGATAAATGACCACAAAGTAGCATGTTAATTACCACTTAGTCTGCAATTAACGCATGTATTCTAATCTATGTTTCCATTCTTCTTCTTCCTTCTTTTTGTGCGGTTGTTGTGGTGGCAGAGGAAATGGGAGCAGATGAAAACAGAGGTGAAAGTGGAACAGTGTGTTGGTGTTTGTGCTCTGGTCTTTGTAATTACTGTTGACCTGAGAGATGATTATTGCTACAGCCGCACTCCTCCGCTGCCTCACCTCCGCTTTCTCAGACAGGCTCTTCGTCAGACTGCGCTCACTTCTGTCACCGGCAAATTAGACCGTTACATAAGGCTAGCACAGCCAATGCTCAGGTTATTGTCTTTGTTTGATGTATAAAACTTACTTTAAGATGACTACACTTTTAATTACTTTAATAAAGCTCAAACAAAGACTTCAGTCATAATGAACAAATAGTATTAAGTGAGATTAAGAATCATTCAGGATTAGTATCTACAAGTAAAACAAATAAGTTGAAATCTGCTTCTTTTTCCAGTTAATTTTTACAAAGAAAAGGCTTATCAGTTCTGCAGTTTTGAACAGGAAGTCAATGGATCTTTAAAATATCTTGGTTGTTTTAGATTGTAGATGTTTTACAATGAACAAAAAACTAAATTACTGATGTGCTACATGAAAAAAAGTCTCCATTAAGCTATTTTTCGTCCTTTTTTGTTGCTAATGTATTTACACACCAATTCTTCTTCATCACTTTTAAATTTCCTTTTCAAAATAGTGAAGTGATAATTGCTCATTTTTTATGATTCTGAACCCCATAAATTGCATATAAGTCCCATAGATTCAGCAATTGCTCTAATCATTATAAACATAGAGTTGTTTTGTTTATTTTGTATGTACTAATTGAAGTGTATCTAACAGCTACAATAGTAAACCTGTGAATATAAAGAATATTGCCATGCGTTAATTAACAGTGACAAACAAGAAACCAAATAAAGCAAAGTGCAAAGTGCTGAGAGCTCATTAGCTGTAAGTAATTTGTTTAAATTGCTAAAAAGGAGTGTAGAGGTTCAAATTAGAATGGCTAACATGTGAATTAGCTCTTTGGTTTAATTAAAATGTACTCAAGTCTACAGCAGAAATGCCAACAACATTATTAGATACAAATGATACGGGTAATTTTAATTAATATAAACCCAGGCACGTATGCAATATTTTTTCCTCCCTGTATTGAAGTGCCCTTGTGTTAAATCATAACATTAGTAATTTAATTATATACTTTATTCAAGTTTAATTAAGCTAAGACTATGATCAATTCAAATTCACTCATTGAATTTGTTTGTTTTGTCTTGTCCTGGCACATACTCCGTTCATCGACTCAAACTCGTATTGGCTTTAAAACTATCCCTATTTGCTCCTCACAAGATACTGTCAATTGTAACTATCAACACTCAGCAACGTAACTTAAAACATTACTCCTCAGGATAACGAGAAGTCAGCCAATAAACAGAATACAATCGTACATTTTAAGTGTCCCTTTCTTTAACATAGCACTGTTTTTACGGTCCTATTTAAAGGTACACGTCTGAGTTTATTTCCCTGTTCTAAAGAAAAATAATAATATTCACAACCCTGGATGAAGTTGCCATTTTTCCATTATACATTCAGACTGGGTGGGTGAAGTGTCTTGCCTAAGGACACGTATAGTAGAGTTGCAGTTTGATGCTGTTAAACACTAGTCCTAGTCCGGTGAATTGACAAACCTTGGAGCAGTCTCCTGTATTTTCTCTTATAGCTGTTAGCATTAACCCTCAAAAAGGCAAGTTATGAATGATCCAGAGAGTGTCAGCTGGTGCAAACTTATTGACCACATTTAGAAAAGGTCAGAGCCTCTTTACAAGTCAATGTTGAGTTTCTAAACCTTTTAGCATTTTATTGTAGATAAAAATGTGTGTGTAAAACTGCTCCTAAACTAACAGCTAGTGAATTTTAAGTTGAGAGTTCTGTTCTTGTGTGCATCTTTTAAGACTCTAATAACCGCTGAGCATCTTAAATTTTACACGTGTCAGACAAACTTACTTAAATATCATAAAAATATTAATTATCTGTAAGAGCGTTGGTTTGATTACATGATATTTGTCTTACAATATTTTAGACGCTAGCAGACAGATCATTATGGTGTTTTGTATGGTCAGTGCAAATTGCACTACACAGAGGAATATTGTTTGGCACGCAGAGACTGATTTGCTTAATTTAATGTCTCTGAAGGACACAACCACATTAGGCACTACTAGAGCTATTGTTGCCCCATAATAAATAACTTTAAATCAATTATTGCTATAGCAATTTGGCATCAGATTAGTGTTTGTAAAATACATCACACTTATACTTTTTTTTAATAGTTAATAAAGCTTGTGTTTCCGTGACATTTAGACCATACCTCTCTATCGATTATTTTAATGTGTTTTTGTCCTGTATGGATTTCCAAACCTAGTGGGATTTGAACAGTGTACAACAACAGTCAAGGTCACTATGCTAATTACAGAGAGCTGCCCTCACGCTGCAGCACGGCTCTTCACACCTTCATCTTCTTGGCTGCCTTCACTTCACTCTTTGACTTTGTCCTTGCTACTCTTTGCCTTGTCTGACCTTTTATGTCTTCTTTTGCCCAGTTTCTTCTTTAGTGTGACCCCCTGCGCCCCTCTGTTCTGGACGTGCTTGTGCGGGGCAGGTGCAGTATCCTCCAGGTCATTTTATTCCAGGGTGAAGTCAGGACACACAGAGAGGAGATAAAGCCTGGGACATTTACTGTAAACACTTGATTTTACAGTAGCTCTCACCAAGCTTTACCCAGGAGATCTGCTTCTTGCACTGTTTAATATTTCTCCACTTCTGTTTCTTTAGTTTCTTTCTTTCTTTTTTTTTTTTTGCAATAGAAGATGACGGAAGAATACTGTATTATGTACATCGCTATTTTCTTTTACATATTCACATTATACATTCATTTTATTAATATAATTACATTATTTGATTACTTTTGTTTTTAACTAAACTTCTCAATTATACTTAAAAAAACACTGCTTTCAAATTCCATGACATAATGATTGGACAGAGGTGAGCCTGGCGATAGTAAAACTGCAGTTTCCATAGTATATTATTTTTGCTTTAAAACACCTGCAGTTATTGTCAGACAATGGAACTTATGGAAACAATAGGGCTGTCGTAGAGGTTATTTTAGGAGATCAACAATAAACAGTAGTTGGCTGGTCAGAGGGAATACTGAATGAAGGCTTTCTAGATAGAGAATAAATAAAGTATTATTGATTAATTTAGAAGCATTTAGTTCTTTTTGTCTGCTGTCTCTGTATATAAATAGAAATTTACCAACTTATTTTTTTTTATAGTTGATAATACAATTATTTGAGTTGTTGCTGCAGCCGCTCTATACAAAGCCATAATACTGTCATTTTTTTTAAACATACTTTTACATACATTTTAATCAAACTTATATTAGATCAAAGGCACCTTAGTGCTAGTTTTTCTGAAATTGAGCATGCCTAATTGCAAACGCTTATTGCCTTAAAGTATATGTGCTTTGTTGATCATTTGAAAGCTATTGTTATGTAGATTTATTTTATGACTTGCTTTCAAAAGAAAAACAGTTGTGATACTGACTTAATGGCAATTATGTGAAGAACAAAGTCCGGGGAAAAAAATTAAGTGGATATTTTTATTCTGTAGACTATTACGAACAGACAGAGCACTGACAAATGTGGATTGGATTGGATTTGGAGCTGGAGAAGTGAACGAAAGGTGGAAAATGCAATGTGATAATGGTTCAGTTTAATTGCATTCAAAGTTTTTGGAAGGCGTTTGAACATTGAACGTAATGTGCATTTTGAGGTTAATAGAATCGTGTTAATGATGTATGACAAGCCCAGATTCATTCAACTTTGAATTAAGTATTCAAGAAAAAAAACTGAAATAATCCCTAAAATCCCTGAAATGTGGGTCTAAAGTAAATTAGTTGTGACTTTACATTACACTGCCATAATGTTNACACCAACACAGTCTCTGAAAAAAAATAGATATACAATGAAAAGTCAAAAACGTACGATGAACATGTTCCATGCCTTTTTTTACATCAATGTTACGAAAAACCAAAAACGTAAATCAACCACAAATTTTGGTGTACGTTTAGGCTTCAAGTTACTAAAATGGTAAGATTAGGATTGGGGCTTGGGGCAGGTTAAACCGAAAGAAAATGTCGCCACATGGCTTTAACCTAAATTTATGGTTATTTTACATTTTGGCTCTTTGTAACATATTACGTAAAAGACGTGAAAACGTGTTTATTTAAAATTTTTGACATTTCATTGTACATCTACATTTTCTTCTGAGACTGGGCTGCATTTTACAGTAGGTTAGTGCTAGTAGTCCGGTCTGGAAGGAAAGAAGTAAGCTGGTTGCCATGGTAATGAGTTTATTTTGTTGCTAAACTGGCCTAAACGGTTATATTTTTTGTCTTAACTTTTACCCAAACTTTTTCGCTGAACTTACCTATTTACTTAATCACCGTACCTCCGGACTCCACTATCTAGCTTAAAACATTTCATATATTTCTTCAGCCTCAATTCGACCTCGTCTTTGCCTTTATTTAGTTATGTACATGCATCAGTTAATGCCAAACCTATTTCCTCCATATTACCTTCACATTGTTTTATTCTTACTTTCTGTAGCTGATGTTAAAACACTTTCAAATAACTTATCTGCCTGTTTTCAATGCACAAGGAGGGGGGCAAACTGCAGTGTACTTTCATGTAGCTCATTTGGGGAGTGGCAAAAGGGGTGAACACTCGCGCGGGGCAGGCTCTAGACCTCTCAAGTTCAAACCACACAGAAGCAGTCTCGTCTTGCATCCTTGGCTCCTCTTCTCCTCTCTCATCTCCTCCTCTCCGCTACAGAAAAACTTGAATTTTCAACTGGAAAAAAGGAAAAAAATAAAAATAAGCCGGCACCATGGACGCAATCAAGAAGAAGATGCAAATGCTGAAACTGGACAAGGAGAATGCCATCGACCGGGCAGAGCAGGCAGAGACGGACCAGAAGGCAGCGGAGGATAAGTGCAAACAGGTGAGAGGAAGGAAGTTCATAATAAAACAAAGAGCCAATGTTATGCTCCGGGTCAATAAACTGTATAAAGAAGATGAGGTTTTTGGAGACATTGGTGAGATTGTTTAGAGAAGCGAACATTAGAAACACCTGTCATGCCTTAGTGTAGACAAAATAGACTGAAAGGCATGTGTTATTTGGATTCTAGACTTTTAAACATGTGCTTAAGAGTCTTTACTTTGGCTTTTTATGCATTAGAACAACAAAAGGTATAATAAAGCACATAATTATGTCTTTCTCACCTCAAGGATTAAGATGGAGCTTCATTTACTGGCTCCAAATGAAATTATATAGAATAATCAATCCTGTCTGATATGATAAAGCTTTTACAGACTTAAAAACAGTGCAGAAGATTTCAGAGATGGCATCACAACTCTGGGAAATTCAGAACCGTTTTTACTGAGGTGAAAGAGAAGAAAGGAAAGTAGCTCACAGACAGAAGTCCAGCAGGTTTTTGATGAAGAAGCAATGTTAGAACAGGATTACAAACTCAAAAAGTCAATTTAGCATAATTTTAAAGATTTTCTATTACACAAAAGCAACTTGTGTGAACTTTTAGCTATGTTGAACTTGTTATCTCACCAAAAACACACATTGAGTTGTGTTTACTTTCATTTTCATTTGAGTAATCTTGCATTACAACATCTTTAAAGCTCTACGTGCTCTGTTCTACCCATGATGTCATTAAGTGGAAGCATTGACATTCTACAGCTTGTTTTAGTATTGTACTGTTTTACTCAACAACATATTACTGTACGTGTTGTCTGAGTATGCCACAAAAAGTCTGAAATATTATAATTTAATACATGATGAGAGCAAGATGGAACTGAATGTTTTCAGTTTAAACTAAGCACACAGTCTATAATCAAAGATTTGTGTGTAAATGGGTTAAAGACAACTTTGTATATTCACTTGACAATTAAGCAAAACATTTACATACATAGAAAATGTATTATAGACACATTGATGTGAAACTCTGTCTGCAACCAGTGAGGAAACAATATTAAACTGAAATTGTGGCAGACGAGCATCTGGTTAGTCAATATGCTTCATCTAATATTATAAAACAAGTTGTGTTTTAAAAAGTAAAAATGCAGTTAATTATGTAGGTAACACTTTTCAATAACTACAAAGCCATGATAAAACCTACTCAATTCATCATAAACAAATGATTAATTAACCCCTTAAAGCAGCAAGGGGACTTTGTGTGGTACCTTCCACCTTTTTAATTTTTTAGTATTCTCATAAAAATAAACTAACTCATATACTTAGAAGAAGGGGTTAGTTAACTGATGTAACCATCTTAGTTACTGTCAAATCAAACATTCTAAAGAAGAAGACTTGACTGATGAACAAAAAAATACTTAAATATATTAATAAAATTAATAGTAGGCTACTCTTCAATGGGCTCAAACTTTTTAAACCAGTTTTAAGTCCCTACAACTCATTTTTGTTACATTACTTTCAGATTTTGAAGAATTGTCCCACTAGGTTTTTTGTTGTTGATTTTTTTACCAAAGAAAATCTAGTGTTTTAGTGAAAAAGGCTACTTCCTCATGGGGTTAATAGATACAAAGTTTACTAAAGCTTAGTAACTACTTAATTACTACAAAACTATCCCAGAATCCTAAAATGTAACCTTAATCCTTAATTAAGAAGTTAAACCATAATAAACTTTATCATTCATTATTTCATCAATTGCTCACAAAAATTAAGGCTTTATTCATGCTTTATAAAGGCAAATTAAGGTGTAGTTATTATAAAGTGGTATCATAATATGTAGAACAATATTTAAGCACTAAAAAACAAGTAAAAATAGTTACGTAATAGTCAATGAATATTAAAGAGTATTAAAAGTCAGATTGTGGAAAGGCGCGTCAAGTCACTAAGTCACTACTACTAAATACATTTCAAGTTATTTTTGAGCAATAGAAGCACATATAGTGAAATAAATTCTAATGCTAATACTAGAAAACATTCTAGGCAAAGCAGTAAACAATGAAATAACTTTGAATTCTTGCAATTATCTGCTACAACCTGATTTTGCTACATTTTCTCCCCCAAAATGTAAAGCGTGTATACTTTTGTTTATCAATACTTTCTCAAAAACATTTCTGAACTGGATCCAGAAAGCTGGCCTCACCCGTCTGGTTTACTCTAATGACTAATGCGATCGACCGGCCAAAGTTTGTACAAGGAGCCAAAGTATTTCCCCTAGAAGGTAATGTTGAGTGTAGTGGTGAACAGCTGATGCACGGCCGAGGATGAGGATGAGGAGGAGGATGAAGTATATGAAGTACTGATACTACACTGGGGAGAAGTGTGGGATTATTACTGCACAACACCTGCTGATGAGGGGCCTAATGTGAACGCTGTGTGCACTGAAAGAAACTGCTATATTTAGTGTTAAGAGATGGAGGAGGTCATCCACGCTGACTTTAAACGTGTAAAGAAGACACGGGGAGAGGATGCTATGAAGGGAATGTCTGAATTAGCTTTTAAATTCCAAAACTTTCTTAAAGGGACAATATTATGCAAATTTGATCCATGTTACAATGTCATTTCCTCTTTTTTTTTGCAATCTGACTTGCTTAATGCAAAAACCCTGCATGTTGTTTCAGTGTTCTTTGTTGGAAATGTGCTTTTTTTCTACCCCATTCACTTTCACTAGATTCATTTGTATAATTTCAGCCTTTTAATTGTCTAAATTGTAAGCTGCAGCTATTGTTTTTGCCTCATTGCTATAGATTCGCTCCAAAATTAGAAAGACTTTCCAAAGCAATCTCAACTGAACAAAAGATCAAATTAAATTTACTACAACTTAAGGGAGTTTAGTGATTTGAATATCACAGAATTGTCCAGTAAACTTCTTCAATGTAGGCTAAAACCATAAAACTACCACTAATGACATCATGAGGTAGAACAAAACATTTTCAGGCAGGATTACTCAGACATTTGTGAATGAAACAAGACAAAACTCTGAGTATGTTTTGGCTAAGATAACAACATTTTAACATGACTACAACCTCAAAAAAAAAAAAAAAAAAAAGTTTGTTTGTATATGAGACCTTTAATGATACAGTATTGAAGTTTTCTACTTTGGCTTAGTTTGGTGTGTGTCTTTGTGGTAAACATTTATGATACTTTTACAGCAGCAATTCATTAAAGAAATTGACACACAAAAAAGTAACTAAAAAAGTATTTTAAGTTGTAAAACAATGTCATCAAAAACAATCATTTATCTAAATTTAAGTTTTGCAAGGTTTTATTATTTGCTAATCCTAACGTCTGTGTCAAGTATGTGGATTTTGGTCCGCTTACAATTTGGTTGCTAGGTAACAGTTGTGGAATATCTTCTACATGCTGTATGTCAAATTTGCTGGACAAAAGACAATAATAATTCATCCCAATCAAGCTGCTTTGTCAGTGGTGTGAAGCTGGACCACCTCTGGACCAACAAAGAGAGGAGGACTACAATGGAGAGAAAGGAGCAGAGGAGAAGAGTGGGAGGCAGTGGAAACCCAATCGAATTAAACGTAATCTGGCCTGAATGTGCACAACCATCAGCTGCTCTCCAATCTTATTAACCCTGCATTACCAGCCAGCCGTGTGTGCCTGTGTGTCCGCGCTATGCTAGTGTGTGTGGTGCGGGAGGAGTTAAGTGGATAAGTGATAAAAGAGAAGGAAGAGATGGACAAGATGGCGGATGAGTGTGCGTGTAACAGGACAACAAATGGATAGAGAAACAGGAGATAAATATAGGTTTGGTGTGATTAATGTGGTGCAAGAGGAGCGTGAAAGGAAATAAAAAGATTTGTGGTGATAACAGTAATCAGCATGATACGGTGGCACATGGTAGTTTAGGCCACTGATGGCATCGAGCTGTCTTTTGCATCAATGAGTCGTAAATAAGTCCTATAATAGTGACACATGCGTTTTCAGATAGATTACATTCACTGATATCAAGTCCAGCATCTTTGCCATAGGTGTTTTGAAAGGAAGATAGCATTTTAAATAAAATGTGAGCAATGATTTAAATGTACCTTATCGATCTGTATGTCATCTGTTTGATTTTGAATATTACATTGGATACACGTTGGTTAGCCCTGTGAATAAATGTCTAGACTATATAGTGTTTATTGTCTCTATTGCTCCCTATTGCTAAAGAGTTGAATCAGGAAATTATTCTTATTTTTACATATGATATACATTTGCTGGAGCCTCATATTCCCTTGCCAAAAGCAATTTATTTGGCTTACATTTGCAAACGCTTTAGATAATACTTGGAAAGTGGATCATTTAAAGTTATTTCTTACATGAAGCTTGCCAAAATAAAAACAAAAAGGTAAGACCAATTAAGGGCAGTCACGCTGACAGGTCGTAGTGAGGCCTTGGAGTGTTATGAACTGCACTTGGCAGACATTCAGTCTCTCTGCTTTCTGGGATTTGCCAACATCTTTGTGTGGTGCATGGGACGCTGTCCAAAGTTTGCATTGTGACCTCTCTGCTGCCGCTGCTGCCTCTTGTTCATGCTCCAGTTCTGTGACCGTCCAAGTCCAACATATTCTGATGTTTGCTTTCATAAGTAGGGCAACTTATAGATTTGCACCATATTGGGTAAGAGTCTGAATATTCCTGCACTTACGATAATTACCCACACCAACTATGTGTTAGGACAACGAGTAAAAAATATAAAACTATAGAAAAAAACATAGCCCATGATGTATATTCTTTGAACAGCACTAAGTAGTCTAAAATTCAAAGACATCATGCGATTAGAACTGTTTGATCAAAGAAATTCCTGCTTGACTAGCAGATCTGACCATCGAAAAGGCTGAAAAGGTAATGAAGTTTCAAAAATTTTACTGAAAAGAACAGATCAACAGTGTATATATACTAAAAAATCTGATATTTTAGAGATTCACTGTCAAAGCTACAATTGCTGTTGTTCTTCACAAAAACCTAAAATTGAAATATAATTGTTAGTCGATCAACAAGAAAATTGTAAAAGTGTTGCGGTTGAGAATTGTGAATGTTCTTTCTTGAGAAAGTTGCTGTTTGCTGCTGCCTTGGCCAGGCCTTTTTTGCAAAAGAGATTCTAACCTCCTGGTGAAATAAAGGTGAATAAAAAAAATACAATAATATATAATAAAAGACACACTTGACAGATAAATCGACTAAACGACTAAAGCCTTAATTCTCTACATTAGAGTAACATTTTTCATGAATAATTTACTAACTTGTTTCCATGAAATGTTATTGTAATTACCTGCAATGTTATAAAGTATAGTTTAAATTGATTATCTGCACAGAAACAGGCAAAAATGATGGCACCAGGCAGAGATCTGGGGCTCAATTATAAAGTGTGTGTACGCACAAAAATGTTAGGTTTTGTAATTTTCCACATTAATTTGTAATTAAAAAAAAAAGATAACTTGACAAAGAAATGAGCAGTACAAATTTGAGCATGTGAGGTTTCAGACAAAAAGCAGAAAGCGTACATATGTTTGTATGTACATTCACTTTCACTAAGAATTCTAAGCATAGTTTTATAAATAAGACCCCAATTCTGTGAAGAAGTGACCCTGCCACACATCACAGGCAAGGCAATAACATCTCCATTGAAACAAGCAGGTAAATGATCCCTCCACCAGTTACTTATGGTGCCACTTTAAATTGGTGTTTTTTTAAATTATTATTTTCCCCCAAAACTGATTCTATGAAACCATTTTAGGTTTCGCTCTAGACTGAAAAATAAGAAGGGAAAAAACACAATTTTAATACTTGACATTGTTACACAAATCAGTAGAAATTTATTTATTTTTTTTGTCATTACAGTCAAATTTCATTTTTATTTGGAATGGGAGATATAAATAGAAATGTAATAAAATTTGTGAAATCCCAGGCACTTAAATCATCTAACTATAATTTACAACAAACACATCAGAATGCAGTGATATAATAATAATGTAGTAAAATATCTTCTTTCATCTGCGAAAACAAACTTATAATGAGTTCCCAGTAATCACAACCAGATGCACTGATATTTATTCCATCAACTGAAAACACAGAGCTTTATTTCCAAGCAATACAGATTCAGAAGATTCAAGTTCAATAAATCAGATCAAGGACTGACAGTTCATTTCCACATGCCAATCTCACCACAGCACCACTCAGTTCAAATACATTTTCTCTAAAAAAAACATCCAGTCATTACCTTTTATCTTTGATCTTCTCACTTCAACTGCTTATGAGGCGGTGATGTTCATTTAGACATTAAAGCTCACGGCTTTCCCTTCCTCGTAGTTTCACCCCTGGGAGAGAGTCCGTAAAACAAAGAGGGAAAAAACGGCATGTGAGGAATACGAGTAGGCACTATAGCAGGCAGATCGAGAGTGGGGGTGGTGCTTGGTTTGATAGAGAAACAGCTCTATAAGGACGGAGATCACTGGAAAACACTATAAAACGCCTCTCCTCACATTCTGGGCCCCAGTGGAATAAGCCTTTGAGTGGGCTGCAGCGACTGCCTCTGGATGGATAGAGGGAGAGGATCGAGAGATTGATGGTGGGAGGCAGTGGGAAGCCCAACTGCAGAGAGGGAGGGATGGAGTGGGCTGCTTGAACTGTGCAAAAGAGAACTGCATCGCGATCAGGAGAAGGAGGCTGCTATAGAAGAAAATTCAGTGATTCTGTGCTCGGGTATGGGATCTATATGTAACAACAGGGTTTTTAAAGTGGTACTAGAAAGTTATTGGCAGTTGATTATCATAAGAACACATTGCTTATTGTACATTCAGTCGGGGGTACTGCCAGATTCTCACCTATGGATAGAGCTTATGGTAGAAAAATCAACTTTCAGTACATAGGCAACAGCTCTGGAAACAAATTTTGCAACACCTGTGACAATAAGGCTTATAGTTAAAACATTTCTTATCGTTATTTAATGGTAGTGCTTTTCAGTATTACCTTATGAAATACCTTCTTTTTTTTACGTTTCAGGTGTGACTTGGCAATAAACATAAAATGAACCTTTCCTAGTTTCTTGCACAATGCAAATAAACTTTGATAATGACAGCAGGGGAAGCCTGTAAAATGTCCCTTCAGTTTATGAGGATGATATGAACACAGAGTCTATCTTCTGATTGGTTGTTGCAAGCAGCAGATGCCTCATTGTTATTGGTGGCCAGGCATGTTTGTTGTTTGTCATTGGCCAGACAGCGGAGCCTGCGAGATTCACAATCCAATGGTATAATTCGGCTATCGATCAAACTTTGTGGACAGCAGTAGCCAAACCGCTCCTCTACACCAGAGAGGAAGAGAGAGAGGGAGCTTTCAAGGCAGAATATCACAAATCAAATGCTGTAACCTTTTAGTATGTCTGAGTCGGCACATGCTCGCTGCAAGCCAATGAGAGTGCATCTACTCCAGTCTCGTGTCATTCTATGGTTTTCTTTTTTTCTCACATCTTTGTCCCTGTACCACCTCTCTGTGGCTTATTGTGCATGCCGGTCACAGCATCTGACTTTATGCATCTGAGCAAAAATCAGAGGAGATTTATTATGATGTCTTAAGTGTGGCACCTGGCATGGCTACCGCTATACCACCATTTACTGACATACTTGATTTACATGCATACGTGGCCCTGCTGTTAGCGCTAAAGATAACACCAGCGGTTTTATCACACAACAACAAATGAGCAGGTTTTGAGGGAGTTGAGTGTTCGCATGCAAACACTGCTGTTTGCTCTTAGGCCTTACATGCAAAGCCCTTATTTACGCCCTTGGCAAAAAATGTTTTATATTAAGTCAATATATTTTATCAATATGTGCTCATACTTCTATAAACATATTTAATATCTAACTAGAACAAAAAGATATTATTTTGTGTGTGTAATGTCGGTTATGAGTTCATTTCAGTAATAACCAGTGTGGTGTATTCATTCCTGCAGTCTACTTTCACACTTCTTCCCTTATAGTGAGCATAATGGAGTTGAAAATAGCTACTGAGCCCATATTGCAGGTATAATCAGCTCTTGTTAAGCATTCAACTGAAAATAACCTCTAACAGTCAGCCCTAAAAGTTGAAGTTGTTAAAAATGTTGACACTTTCACCATTAGTGTGAAAAACATGATAATTCCCTGCTATAATTCTTCTGGTGTAGCTTCGAGTTGCAGCCAAAAATGAAAAACTTGTGCTCAGAGAATCCAATTGAGTGCCGGTGGCTGTCCTTTATTCAGAAACATTACGGAGTGGAGAGGACAAATTGGACATTAGCTGCCATGGTCCAGCAAGTGGATAAAAAAGTCCTGGCTGCTTCTATGCATGTTAAGTACAGAGGTGCTTTGGTATATGCTCTTCTGCATGTGATTATAATAAATCTTATGCTGTTTCCACTGCGCAGTGCTCCTGTGCGGGTGCCGTTTAGCTAAAGATCCCTAATAAGGTCATAGTTAATGGAAAGACTGTTTAGTGGAAGATTCTTGAGCATTACGTCCCATAAAGGCAGTTTGGCTTGTGGCACCGCTGGGAGGCAGTTAGCGCTGGGTGTTCATACGACAACGTTTAAACAAGAATCCATCTCGCGAGGACACTAAATCGGCTGTATTTGGGCTTGGAGCCTTTAAGGGCCCTTATTAAGGCCTAATGGCTTTATAAGAGGGGAGGCCGGGTTTGTGCAGGTGAAATGAGCAGATGAATATGAGTGGGTTGTCAGGAGGTGTCCTTGGGAGAGGATATGATGCTAATTAGGCTGCTGTTTTCTCAATGGCATTCGGGAGTCTATTTAACCTCTTGGCTCTGTGTGCGTGTGTAGTTTGACAGTGTGTGTGCTACAGGAAACAGTTGGTTGTCAATTCGGTGCACATGTCTTTGCATAAGTATGTGTGTGGAGTTGCCCTTTCTATCTGCTGACTCAGACTGGTTTCCCCTTCGAAAAGTAAATAACCTTGGTCCACCAAGCTGTCAGCTGCCCCTTCCGCGCCCTCTTCTTCATATCAAAAGATGAGTTGGGCTCTCACTTCACAAAATAAACCACAAACACTACAGATGTCTCAAAGGACTTGTATCTTCAAAAAGCCACCTTATGATCCAAACCTGGTAGTTCTTACTGGCTTTTAGCATTTGCCAGCGCATAAATTAATTCTGCTTAAATCTTACAGTCTTTGAATGTAGTTTCTGTAGCACCAAGGCTACTCTTCAAGAGGGGTTAGGGTTCAAACCCACACGTTTGAGGGAAAGACAATCCTTTACTACTTGTCCATGAGATTTATTTTAATAAACCTCTTAAATTCCAGTGCAGTCCTTCTCAATCTTTCTTACTGTTTCTCTTTCTCTATCTTAACTGTCCCCTGGAGGTTAATCCCAGAGGTTTCCGATTCAGATAACCATGGCAACAGGCTGGCGCTCTGGAGCTGTGGGTCGGAGGGACAGCAGCATTGATCAGCATGAAATAGTGTCAGGTGGAGCATATGTGCACACACTTTTGATGGTGTTAAAGGAAGGATTCATTAAACTAGACGTTTCCCTCAGTTGCAGCCAAGAGAAGCACCCAGGAGGAGCTGTGCTTGTTCGATCAATACATTTTAAATCAACAAATCTGCTATAGACAGTAGACTTTAAATGGACTTTAGAGCATTTCTCCACCTAACAGGGATGTGGAGGTAGCAAGTCATTTGGTTGAAGCTTATTGCTGCCTGTCTTGATAAAAATGTTATTTCATTGCAATGGCAAAATACACTGTTTAGTAATAAATACACTTAAATAGAATATGCTTAAAGCAAGACAGATGTGATACTACGAAATTCAGGCATTACAATAACAAAAAAGTTATACAGTGCACATTGAACTGTGTATTTGAACATATTTATTGGACCATAACTTCAACTCTTCCATTTAAAGTTTAGTTTGCTTTCCAACTCACTTGACTTATAAAGGATTGATTTCCACTTGAAACTTTCTGAGGCTAAGCCTCTTGGCAAAACGTGTGCAAGGAAAATAATTTAGACTAAAGACAGTATGGGTCACTGTCCTTGAGCAATTTAATCCCCCAAAGTGGAGCTATTCTCACTGACCCGTTAGACCAATCCTCGGAGCTGGGCACCTGTGTATTTAACTGTAAAATAATAACACTCAAGTCATTTTTGTGTTTTCTGAAGTGTGACCCCAAACAGCACATACAACAGTCCATCTGAGAAATCCCTTTTAAACGCAGTGTTTTTTATAGCACAGATGCTCACTTGACACATCCGCGCAGACACTCGACCTTGATGAAGAGATTGATGTGGAGTGAACAGAGGAGTTGATGAAAAGGGTCTTTTTATTGAAGTGTAAAAGCAGGACTTTATAGCTGAGACCAGCAGAAGGTGTAGGCGGACATCCACGCCGCACCTCCACCTATACAGAACAAGCCAACGAGCTGGTGTAACTTTTAATGAGCGCTTCAAGTCTCATCTGCCCTTGGAATATATGACAGGCCTGTATAGATTTCATAGCACTGCCATTAAGATGAGCTAGTTATTTGGAGTTGTGTTATTTCTTATTGTTAACAACAGTCGTGTTAGCTTGTTAATTTAACTGGCAAATCAAGAATGTATAAATACTGTTGAACTTGATGACTTATTTTCTCAGTGCAACATATTTGTACAACCCAATGCATAAAATTAAACAATCAAGAACAAGAACACGTATTAAAATCAGTTTATAAAACATAGTAGTAGTGTTTTTCATTGCATTCTGGACTAAATATTAATGTTCATATGCACTTGCACTGGGCTGACAATTAAAAAATAATTCAAAATAAAATGGAAGCAGTGTGATTGGATTCTTCCACAACAATGCAATTTGGTGGGTTATAGAAGCTGCACTGTATTTGTTTCTTGTTGCTACAAACCTTGCGTTAAGCTTGTTAATTTTGTTAGTGAATCAATAGTGCGTTCAAATGTGTATGATTTGAAGCTGTTATAATGATTCCGTAGAAGACAATTTGGTAAATAAAATCGCTGCTTTGAAGTGAGACATTGTGATTCTTGTGTCTGAGCTAGAGGTTTAACTTGTAATCGCTGCTGTGTCGAAAATGCAGACCTACTCCTCCCATTCACTTTTAAAAGAACTTATTTTTTAATTTTCTTGTTTCCTTTTAATTTGTTTTCTCCCTGGCTCTGGCTCTTAACTTCATTTCCCTCAAATGAAGTTAAGTCCCTTGTCTGAGAACGAGCCACATGCCACTAAGATGCAGAGAGAAGCAGGATCGAATGGGAAAAAAACATTCAATAAGTTTGTCTAAAAAACTTTCTTTAATAATTTTCTTTTCTCTTATCCAAGAACGTGCTTCCTCCCAGATAATCCAGCGTGCCTTCTGTTTTATTGCATTTTTCTAATGAAATGCTCTGATGCAGACAGACAATCAACGAGCAATTCAGGCAAAGTGCACAAGAGTGAAGGAGGATGGAGCCTCGTAGGAGCACAGCTGTTTAAAGATGTCATATTGCTGCTGGAGGGGCTTTGAAGACTTGGATATTTGCTTATGCTTGGTGGTGACAAATATCATCATGTTATAAGGAGACTTCTATTGTCAGATTTAGCCAGTTGTGTTAAATAAATTACTTTGACAACAACCCAGACACATCAAATTCTATCTGAAAGTCTTTTTCAGGGATTTCCCTTGTCACATTAAAAAATGGAAGATTAAAAACCATTTTGATCTTTAAAATTTTGTCCACCTGACTTTTGTAATTGTAATTTGCTATTGTTTTTTTTCTGCCCAGGTCTTAACAATCAGCAATATTTGCTGATTGTCCTCCCGTTTGACAAATCGCCGTCCTATCGAAAACAGTATCAGATTCAAGCAAAAAACAATTAACAAAATTTCTTAGTAATTTATTTTGGATAGGTATAGTTGTAGTTTCCTGTTTTCATGCTATGTTATTCTGTAAAGTCCAGTGCTGCTCGACCGTTCTCTCTGATTTTTGGTTGGGTGTCTTCTGTGTGCACCTGTTGAGTGTGAGCCATCTCTCTGCCATGATTTGAGCCTCTATAAATCATTCAGAAGGAGGATTTCCCAGTAGTTCCCTCTCCCCTCGAGCAGACACACTGACACTTGGCTGACGAGGCCTTAGATGACACCCAGCAGCATTTATCAGACCAGAACATCACTATTTTCAAGTCTCTCTGTTCCCAAAATGTTTTACTCTTGCTGCTGTTGTTGTTATTATTCTCTGCTGTTCACTGTCTCTGTATGGAATACACTATTTAGTTCATGACAGTTTCTTTGGTCAACTTTTCAAGAAACACCTTTTTGATTGTCTTAGTGGTTGTTTTTTTGTGAAATCTGTGTAAAAAAAAAAAGAGAGAGAGAGAGAAAACTACCTGGTCTGTATTTAAAAGTCAATGATTACTCTGTTCTGTCCACAGTGTTGTTAGAAAATATGTTCTTTTTGTAGTCTTGTGGCTATCACATAATATGTGTTAAAATGGTTTTAAGCAATGGAAATGTGAAATTGCTGCATGTTTGATCAGATCAAACCTGAAGGGCTGACACTAAGTGGCCATACCTGCTTGTCAAAGCCTGATCCCGTCAGATCTCAGAAGCTAAGCAAGAAAGGGCCTGGTTAGTACTTGGATGGGAGACCGTTAGAACACCAGGTGCCACAGTGGGACGACAGGAGTAGATTGTCGTTGTGTCCTTGGGCAAGACACTTAACCCACACTGCCTCAGTGTCTGTGTACACTGGGTGAGTGGATGCTAGATTGTAAAGCGCTTTGAGTGCCTGGAAAGGTAGAAAAGCGTTATATAAATAGACCATTTACCATTTACACTGAAACTCTAAAGCTGATTCTCTCACATCTGTAGCTCATGGCTAAGTATCAGATCATAACTTTGTTCAAACAGCATTGCATACCACAGATGTTAAGTAGCTTGTTAAATTGTATTATCTATGTCAGTGGTTCTCAAAGTGGGGTCCCCTGGGGGTCCCTGGACCATGTGTAGGGGTTCCCCAAATTTTTTTTGAAACATTGGTAATTTTTCAATACAACAATTTATTATGATTTACCATTCTAAACATAGCATTTTGAACTGAAAAGATATATATTTTTGAATAGAAACAAGTAAACCAGTAAGAGTGACCATAGGAAATTAACCTTTTATTCAAATTTGATATATAGCTTAGCTTTAATTTTTGAATTTTAATCTGAAACCAGTGCGAAAAGTAATTGGGGGGCCTTGGAAAATTTTGAGCCGATAAGGGGTCCCTGGTCTGAAAAAGTTTGAGAACCCCAGATCTATGTAGTGAAAGATTCACTGCCCATCTGATCAGTGATGTCAACTTTCAGCATTTTGACTAATTACTGGAAGCTGGATTGATTCTCTGATTCACTTCAATTCTTTCCCCCTAAAACACATTCCTGCTTTTTATTTACGACATGAGCTCAAACTCAGTCACACCAACCTGAAGACTGATAAAGAAGCTCAGACACCAACCTGAAGACTGATAAAGAAGCTCAGACACAAACCTGAAGACTGATAAAGTCAGTTGTTTGAGAGAAAAACAGTTAATTCAGGTCTGATTTTACAGGATGAAATGCCAAGTAAAAAGTTTGACAATGTCAATATGAGTGTATACTGCACATGTCTTGTAAAGTGCCTCATGAACTGCTCAGACTTTTGTAAGAAGACTGAGGCACAATGATCCGAATTTCAGGTCTCACAAACCCAACCCTCAACTGCTCTAGTCTGATATTAACCAGAGTACACATAAGCTTTACACTGATTGGACAATTTTCCCGCCAAAGAGGAACCTTTGCCCAGTCTCTGATCAGTTCTGTGTGAAGTCTAGGCAGCTCTCTTATGGAGTTTCTTTGGTGAAGATGTGCATGTAAAGACAAGTCCAAGGCTTGGTCTCGGTGCTGAAAAATAAAGCAGAAGGACAGCACTAAGCATTTGACCCCTGGACAAGATCTTTTGGGCTCATAGTTCTCGTAAGCCACGCAAAGAGCCAAAAAGACACAGGATGCCAAAACCGCTCCTTTTTGAGAATCTTTAGAAAAGCCTCAACAAGAGATGGAAGGACAAAGAGGACTCTGGACCCAAACCCTAAACTCTTCTCCACACTTTTGGGGACGTGGTCAGATAAACCTTTAATACAAATCCACTACATTTGTTAATTTGTTTTTTTTTTGTCATTGATGCAGTTCTTGCAATGCCAATTAGAGCAGGGTGGTATGTCCTAAAATTTTAACATTTGTGATAATGATATAATTCTAATGATGGCTTTTTTTTTTTTTTTTTTTATTAGTTGTTTATTACGTCTTGTTTCTGTCTTTATAATGTTTTACTCTCTGCAAAGCTTCCCCCTTGGTCTGTGCTGAGATCACTCTTATTCAGAGCTTTAGAACGATCAGACAGAGATTGTTGGAAGTCCTTGTCACAACTAAAAGAATGATAATCTGATATGCACATGCAATATTACAATATATAATGTGATATTGCCCAGCCCTAATGCCAGCCAAGAGAAAATGTCATATTTGGTGTCGAAATGAGTTACGCTTGTTTCAAGAAAGGCACCTGTTGTTATTATATTAGCCAATTCAATCCAAGTTGTTTATTTCCAAATTTTTCACATGTAATGCTTAGAAACCCGTGGTGGCTTTGTGTGTTTCAGTGGATAAACTTTCATTTGTGAGTGTTTATTTTGTTGACCAAAGGACAATGTAAGATTATGTAATTCTGACTCATTCAGTAACACTGAAGCAGAAAGGACTGAAATACAATGTTACTTCTGAATATAATATTTGAAAAAAATAATCATGATGCATTGGAAAGTACAACATATAAAAATAAAAACACAAAATTACTGGAAAGTAAATTTTGACAATTGTAACTTGTGACATCCAAGAAACACTTGAATCCTGCATTACTCATTGATTATTGAAAGAGATTGCAGATTGAGAGCTTTAACAATTGTTCTTGAGTGAAAAGCTTTTTATTTTGATTGGCTCATCTGAAAAATTAAGCCCTGTGTTTCTCATGGCAGCGGTGGAGAGCACAAATGCAAGTGAGCAGTGGGGAAAATTGCAGTCAATTTGAACTATTGAGTTAATAAAATTCAGAGAAATAAAGATTGGCAAGTTTTTTGTCTTCTCTGAGGCAATGTGCAGGGAATTTTCAGCCTGGGAAAAGCAACTGAATTCTTTATTGACCTGAGCAAATTGTTGCATTCACACATTTTTCCCGTACACTTAGAGACATATTGATACCCACACATGTACTGTAAATCTGTTAGCGACAGGTGTATGGAGTGTTTTCTTTCTCCTTTTGTGTATGGAGTGTGTGTGCGTGTGTGTGGGGATGTGCGCCTTTGGGTGGCGGCCGAGATCATCCGTCTACATTCCAGGTAATTAGGCCGGCCAACAGCTGAGTCCCATTAGCCTTGATTACAGCATTCAGAACAACACGAGGAGAGAAAGAAAAAAGAGAGAGAGAGTTTGAGAAAGATAGAATTCACGTTTCTTTCAAAAACTGCTAAATTCAGTTTTAATGTTGATATAATATATTTGTACTTGAATTGTTTTTTTTTGTTTTTGATGTATTGCAATAGAAAACATGTTTGAGAGTCAAACTGGAGGAGACTGGATGTAGCGGTAGAAGAAAAACAAAAGTGGCGCCTCATGTTTGGACAGAGATGTAGCCAGAATACTTTTCAAACTGGACCGTGGTTTTACTCCAGTCCAGCCAGTTTGTGTAAGGCAATAGGAATTGATGGGGTGCTGTCTCAGTGCGCAGCAGTCCCACTGAGAAATCCCACAGAGAATTTCCCACTGCCTCATCAAATGTAGAGTGGGTTTGAAATGTTGTATCCACAGTTCCTCAGTGAAATTGTTGACCACTTCTCAAAAGTGCTTCATACACACATCTACTCCCAAATGTACTGAGACTGATAACAACATGATGATAGTTTATTTTTTTCTGCTCAGTAAGTTAATGATGTTCTCCTGCCGTGGACGATATTTACAGCGTATCTAGTTTAGATCTCGACATAGTGTCCTGACCTAAAGGACTCTCCACCAGAAAAGTGCTTTTATCATTGCTTTATTCTTTTACTCCCTACAATCTGTTGAAAACTACTGTAACCTCAACTGACGTGACAACAATGCTGTGCCTAACTGCAAATAATTTTCTCATCAAATCAAATCATGTAAAGTATCTTGGTCATGGATATGATCACGCTACAGCCTCAGCACTAATATAAGGCCAACCAATGCTCTTTTCATTGACTTAAAATAGGCAAAGACTATTCCAAAATTTACCAAGCTATATACCACCCAGGTATTTTAAAGAATGGGATAATTTGTTTAGAAAATTTATATGGGATGAGAAAAAACCACGTGTGAAAATAAAAAATCTAAAATTGGCAAAATCAGGAGGAGGACTAGCACTACCAGACTTAGAAACATATTTCAAAGCTGCCCAGATTAAGACAATAATAACTTGGATAAGCAATATTGATACTCCCATATGGAAAGAAATGGAGATAAATAGGGTTGGTTCGATCAAATCTCTCATTTTCAAAACTCAAAATAAAGACTTAAATGAAGAAATAAATACACATTTTTGTATAGGAAACACTGTTAGGGTATGGCGAAAAATTCAAAAAGACCTGAAAATCAAAAAAGAAGAACTTGTATATTTGAAAGAAATAGCAGGAGATCCGGATTTCCTAGCGAATCAAACGGATAAAATATTTGATGGATGGGCGGAAAGAGGATTAATAAGATTTTACCAAATGTATCAAAAAGAAGAACTGGAATCTTTTGAAAATATCTCAAAAACCTATAATATACCAAGAAAACAATTTTATAAATATTTACAAGCGAGAAGCTATTTAAAAAGCAATTTGAAAAATATAAGTCAGGTACACCCTTTGATAAGATTTATTGCAAAAATATCAAATATAGAATCAAAAAACATTCTAAGTAAACTATACGAAATCTTATTAAGTCAAAGGAGGAAAATAACAGTAAATGTGAAACAGAAATGGGAAGAGGAGTTGCTTATCCAAATAACAGAAAAGGAGTGGGAAGAGATCAGTATGGGAACTCATAAAACTACCAGTTCCTTATTTTGGAGAGAATTTACTTGGAAAATGAATATTAGATATTTTTTAACCCCTGAATGCATGAAAAAGTATAACAAAGATTCTCAATGTTGGAGGAAATGCGGAGAAATGAATGCCAACTATGCCCATATTTTTTTTACATGTAAAATAATACAAGGGTTTTGGCAACAAGTTATCAACATTTTTGAAAAAAATTTTGGGAAGAGACTGGATTTAAAATTAGAAAACATATTATTAGGTAAAATACCAGAAAAAATAACACCAGATGAAAGTTATTTATTTCGAATTTTCAGAATAGCTGCTTTAAAAACTGTGACAAAAGAATGGAAGAAAACAAATCCGCCAGAGGTTAAAAAGTGGATTAATATAATACAGGAAATAAAAAGGAATGAAAAAATTACCCACAAAATAAGGAACATGGATAAGATTTTTGAAAAAAGATGGTTTATTAAAGACATAGAAGAATAGGATATTGCAAAAATAAATTAAAATCTGGGCAGCTTTATGAAAAACATTGGAATTGTAGATGATAAAGGCTGAAATATCAAGCAAACAATCTAACATTTAAAAATTATGTAAACAAACTATTTTCATCCCTAATGTATATGTGAAGGTTGGAGTGCATACGGGGACATGTATATGTATGGCGCGTATGTGTACGCATGTACAGTTATATATGTGCTAGTGCTGTCAAGTGATTGGGGAATTGAGGAGATTAATTAATTATGATCCGCAATTATTTGAGGTAATTAATCTGTTTTTGGTTTCACCTAGAAATTTCTGAGGAAGACACTCAACTTAAGTGTTTTTGTTTTGTTTTGTCCAATTTAATTAATTATATTGTTGTTGCAGATGGGAAATATTAATGTGTTGCAAAAAATTAAGACTTTAGGAAGTCTTTGTTGCTAAGTTGTCAAGTTGAACAACCTTTATGTTCACTTTGCAGCTCGCATATGGAAACAATGAAGTTGAAGATTTCAAAATAGATTAATGCGATTAAAAAAAATTAACTAGATTAATATGTCCGTAATTAATTAATCTCAATTAATGCACTAATTTGACACTCCTAATATGGGTATGCGTATGCTTATGTATATGCATGTATATGTGTGCGTATATGTGTATATATATGTATGTATAATTGTGTGTATGTATATGTACGTATGTATATGTACAGGGGTATGTATGTGGGTTGGTATGTATACATGTGTGTATATGTGTATATATATGCTATGTATATGTATATATATATGGATACAATAAGAATTATTTATTTTTATTTTGTAATTATTTATTATTTATTTATTTATTTTATTTCTATTATTATTATTATTTTCTTCTATCATTATCTTTCATTTTTATTTTATTTTTAAAATATGTGTTAAAATGTGGTGTCTATTCTTTTTTTTGTGGTTATTATTATTGTAAAAATAAAGTATAAAAAAAAAAAAAAATAAAAAAAAAATAAAAAAAAAAAATAAAATAGGCAAAGACGGTGTGGTGTTTTTGTCATGTGTCGGTCAAAAAACAATCAAATAGGAAACAGTCTCTTACCTGTGCATTTACACAAAGAAATATCTTTGACTCCAGCAGTAAATATTCTTTACAAACAACAACTTTACAAAAAGACTGCACGGTCTTATAGAAGAGCGGAAGAATGCTTATAAATAGATTTTCTAATCATAAAGCAAAACTTTTGTGCATTTTAGTTAATCTTACTTTGATTCTTTGTGCACGTTTTATCAGTCAAGGAAATGAATTATTGCTTTTAGATGTGGAACATGGCCATTGTCTGGATTTTTATAATAGAAATGAAAAATTTCACATTTATCCATGCATGAAGTCAGACTGGTAAGCGCATTCTGAACTACTTTTGATCAAAGTATTTTTGACTATTCGCTGACCAATGCTGGGATGTCATATTGTTTTAGATGATTGCTTTAATCCCTTGCTTGTCTGTCTGCTCGTATTGTGCAGCTCTTCCCCTTGTCCAGACCAGCAGCTCTTGTGTCTGCTGTGAATCTGGATGACCCTCCTTTATGGTGTACATCCCAGGATTTGGTGATTGATTCCAGGCATAGACAGTTGGCAGGCGAGCAAGGCAGCAGCGTGCACACTGCAATGGCTCTGTGATGAATTATGGGCCTTTTAGCTCATACTGTAGCAAGAGAGCCAGCTTTATAAGTGGAAATCTAGACTCAAATGAAGAAAAATGTCATGTTAAGAGTGCAATGGTGAACAACAAAGAAGATAAGCTCCCAGAAAATGAGTGCATGCAAATGAATGAATGAGTTGAGTAATGGTATAGCTGTGTGTGTTTAAAAAGATTGGAGACGTGCATGTGTGTGTGTGTCGCTATTATCCCGAAAGGCCATACTTGATGCTACAATTGAGGCAGAGTGTGCAGACGCCGCTAGCGCTGGAAGCCAGAAGGAGGAAATATTCTGTGCAGTCACGAAATTGAATTAAACACAGAAAGTCAGTCACTTGCTCAGTCAAGTGCTTTCTGTTGTCAAGGTTTTGGTGCCACTTTTCTGCTAATTCAAATACAAAGAAACATCAGACTTTTCTCTGATTTGTGTACCATGTGAATTGGTGTCCGATTCAGTTTGAAATATTTGTGTTAATAGTCTCTGATTATCCCTTTAAAAGACCAAAATGCTTCGTTAGTAGCATTTTTTTTGTTTTGTTTGTTTGTTTGTTTTTTACTTTTAAACACATATCTTTACTTTGGCATCTTGCTGTATGTGTTAGAACTTAAAATAGAGTGTAATAAAGCACACATGACAGTTTCCCACGTCAGGAATTGAGTTTGAACTTCAACTACTTGTTAAAAAAGAAATTATGTATAGAAAATATCTAACTGGTCTTGTCTGATATGCTAGTCCTGCAGAAATGCTCAAATTTTGGTTTTGGTTTATGGCCTTAAATCTCAGAAAACAGTGTTTTTTGTGGCTCAGAAAGGAAAGAATACCTCATAGATAGAAATCCAGCTTTTTGATGAGGAAGTAATGTTAGATCAATAATAAAAAGTCAACTTTGGATAGTATGTGCAAATTGTGCTACACAGTGGGATCTTTTGAGTTTTAGGAGTTTATGATCTTAATCTTTTGTACAAGTTGGATTAGCATGTATTCTCAAAATTAATAAAGATACATAATATACTGTATATAATCTAAAGATGCATTTGTAGCTTGCAGGGTTGTTAAAAATGTATTTATACTCAGATACTATTCAATACTAAAACTAATGTCAAATGTAGTTGATCATTCGACCAACTACATTTAAATATAAGTAAATATATATATATATATAAGTAAATATAGCATACTAACGAAATCCCATGAATTGGACAATAATTTGCCATTCCTGAATAACTTAGCCATGATGATAGCCATCATCTATTTTAAGACTAATATAAGACCACAGTAAAAACTTTGTAAATCAAATGACAAGTTCTGTGAAATAAAAGTGTTTCAATGATCAATGTAGTGTTGAAATAGTCAGGGTGTAAGCTTTTTCTATAGCACTGACACTCAATTTACATATTTGTATTGTGGCGATACTGTTATTGCTCCACTCCACATATAAAACCAAAATCTGACATACTCCAACAATGTTCATTTTGTCCACCTACACCGGTGACTGTCCTGAAGATGGCTCGCTGATAGCAGCCGAAACATGTCGACAAGGTAAATACATCAAACACATTGTCTTTAAAAAGAAAACGAAGTCGCAAAATCTGACATTTCTGGTTTTGCCTGACTGACACTGATCGACTGAACAATGAGATCACCTACATCTAGTGTGGACCTCAGCCATCATGACGAGAGAGAGAAGAGTATATCTCCAGGGCTAATGAAACCCCAGGGATCCAGGGTTTAGGCTTCATAAAGTATTTATGTTCTGTTCATTAAGTATTGATTAAGCCGTTAGAGAGCGCTTAGACACCCAGACAATCATTATGAAAGATTACAAGTTGAGAACGAGGAAGACCGAAGGGGCAGGAACTGAACAAAACAGAACTATTGAAAGGCTAAAACACACAATTGAGACGTTGAGGAAAATAGAGTAGAAAAGGCAGAACTTGGCTCTTGAAATATTAATGAAGCATTCAGATATCATTTTAGACAGGCAGAAGATTAGGCGCTAATCCGTCCAAGAGCTAGAGAGGCAAATAAGGAGAGAATGGAGGCAAGGGTGGGAATGTAGAGTGTAGGAAGTCAAGAAGGGAGAGGAGGAAGCGTCTGAAGGAGGTCAAAGAAGGAGAAGAATAGATGGATTTAAATGGGGAAATGAGGGGATTACAAGTGAAAAAGGACACACAATATTGAGTGTATTTCCAGACTTAAACTTTCTAACTAAGTGTTTTCAAAAGTATCTTATTTATTCCTGTAGAAGGTTGTGAGGAGCTGCAATTTATCATTTCTGATGTCAAGTGTTTCTATTTGAAATGCAAGCAGCAATGCTATAGAAATGTCATATTCAAGAGGCATCAAACGCACTTGATATATTTTCTTCTCCACAGAATAATGACTTTGGGAAACTACAAACTAATATATTATTTTATTTTTGCTCCAGTCGAATACCAAGTGGCAGACAAAGCAAACTCATTGCCTAATTAGTAGTATAGTATGCTTTCATCAAAAGTGGCACTAGGTTTTAGTGAGGGGTCTGCCGCCTCCTTGTCTCCAGGGAGATGTTGATGCCTTGGCTAGAATTTTCCACACTATTACATTTCACTTTTTTCCAATCAAAATAAGTTTCTAATTGCAGGGTCACTTCTGTACAGATCTAACTTGTAGCTTGAAAACTTTGATGGATACATCCACTTTTTCAATTTTGTGTTGTCACAATGCAACATTTCCTTGAACTTGATACAAATAACTGGATTAGTATAAATTTGTAATTCAAATACAAACATTTCATCAATACTATTTTTTGTATTGATTAGTATTTGAACTTTTCATGGAGTTAGATGTCCCAGTTCCATATTGTAGAACATTCTAGGAGAAAAGCTCCACCATAAAAAAAGTCGCTTCTTTAAACTGAGTCCCGACTCAGTCTCATAATGCACTGACAGAAAAGTATCCCGGTACATGCATGTCAAGTGTGTTTGACCTCTGTTCTCGCCAGCTCTCCAGCAGGTGTCAATGCATTGCAAGGCTAACCAGGAAGCAACAAGAGGCAAGAGAGTCCTGCTATAATGATGCAGCAATGAGGTCTAATGAGGCTGAAAAGGCAGAGTGACTCGCTGGCTGGCAGGCAGACACTACACAGGCTGAGTGTTAGAAACGGTCTCCAGCTCTCGGCAGATGTTACACAGAGAAACAGACAAAGGCCAGAGGAACACAGGGAAACAAGTCCTGCATCATTTGCAACATGCAGAGCAGAAGCTACTTTGAGCAACAGCAACTGTGGATAAAGTCAGGCAGAGTTCACTCACGCTGACTTGGCCTTGTGCAAGTACTTGAAGTTTCAGGGACGATGAAGTCTGTGTTTTGTTTTGCTTTGACTTGGTAAATAGTTTGTGGAAGCTAATTTGGCAGGGGTGTTGTATAGTCCTATTATAGACCTTGTTTAACCTTAGTTTTAATCCCATGGCATTAGAAGAATACATTTGCACACTTGGGTAGATGTTCAATTTATTCATTTTTTATTTATTTGATATTTCTTGCCTAAATATTAGGTCTTCTGCACATACGGTGTATTTTTAATTTACAGTTCAAACTAAGAGAAGGGTTTCCTGTAACAATGCCCGATAAGATAAGATAAAACAAGGGAACATTGTTTTGCCTCACTATTTGGGGTATTTCCTAGTAAAAAAAAACACAATTATACTTTTTTTGATTAATAATTAAATTAATTAAAAAATACATACATGCCTACATGATTAATGCTGCTATCCACCTTATTCCTAGCCCCCATGAGCCTTTGCGTGAATTATGGGCAAAACTTCCGGTAGACATCGGAACGCGCGTTTGTTTACATTATAAATGTTGAACCGATCGCGCGATTCCTGTTTTTTTATGGATCGATGACTACATAAAAATGTGGGAACACCAGCTTTCATGTCTTAAACGAGGCGATATAACAATTCCGTTGCCTACTAAAATTAAAGGATGGGAGGATGACCTGAAAAGTGGCCGAACATCACCTATAGTAGCATTTTTAGCTACTTTTTCAGCTCTATTGCGGCAGATGGCGAAGCTATGAACAATCTTAAAAGCTCCGAGGCATACCAGTACCTTCATAGCAATAAGGTTGGTCGGGTTTTGTTGAAAGAGGTTGGGCAAAATCTAATGTATCTAAAAGCAGACGTTGAGCCAAGTCAAAGCCTCAAAGTACCTCATCACGGATCCTGGGTTTTGGTGTCAACGTCAGGAAACGTAGAAACTGCAGGGTGTACATGTGTGGCTGGTCAAGGCAGATCTTGCAGTCACGCTGCAGCTATTCTTTGGAAGGTAAATAGGTTGTTATGGTAGATTTTATGACAATGTATGATGTATGAGCTAGATGAAAACATTAGGGTATGTTCTAATCTGTCTATTCAACTGAAGTGTATTATTTTGATTAATTTTCAATTCAGGTTGAGAATGCAGTCAGGCAGGGAAAGACAGGGTCATCGTGCACTGATGTCCAGAGAAAGTATACATGCAGCTCATAAACCGTTTAAAAACGGAATATTAGCAATAAACCGATTGCGCTCGGTCATGTAAACAAACACCTGCAAAAACCCGAATATGCTCATATTCCGTTTATTAATAAACGGAATATGAGCCCTGGCTTATTCCTTTTCCAACCCGAATATCTGCTCATGTAGACGCCAATCGGAATATTCCGATGTAAAAGGAATATTCAGGACTCTCTGATGTGCTCCTCGCTTATGAACTAAACACAAACTGCCGAAACAAACACGGAAAACGCACGCAAAGAAAGACACAGGGTTGGTTATAATGGTTTGTTTTCATGTTTAAGCACTGAACAGATTATAACGCTACAAAAGTGCAAAAGATTAAAAGCCTGCGTATTTCTGGCTTTCGGCTGTTTGTGGTTTACTTTCCTCTGAAGATGTGGTAAAAACTAAACAGTTTAAGCTGTTCTGGCGTTTGTGTCTTTCAGTCTAAACACCTTTCATTCTCACAAAGTAGCGTAAGCGTAAAGCCAGCCACAGCAAAACAAGAGTGTCTTAGATGTGTTGTAGAGGAGGAGACACGCAAAGCAGAACTTCCAACGCGTCTCCGGGTGTTGAAGATTTTGTATATCCATTAAAACTCGTGTGTTCAGAAGAAAAATAAGTTAAGCACTCCACAACAAGATATTCCACCGTGAACGTGCAGGACTGCTCCCCAAGTGTATCCGCCAGCGTAAAGCGAGCTGTCATCGTGTTTGTGTCCAGTTGTAGACTATCTGCGTTGTCCCTGCACTGGTCCACGCTGTGTTTGTATCAGGAGATCTGCGTTTTCGTCTCGCGCTCCGGGTCCGTCTTCAGCACTATGTAGCCTCTCCTCGGCCCGGGCTTGCACGGGCTCTTCTGTCGCTGCGCTCGTAGTTGCGCCATTTTTGTGAACGTCGGAGAATTAAATGAGACACGCTTCTAAAGTTTGTTTACACCACTATAAAGCTAATAAAACCGCCAACTCTCAATCGAAACAACAACGCAGTGACACTTCCGGTTACTATACCGGAAGTTGCGCCCATAACTCGTTTTACATCAGCGGCCCCAGGAATAAGGTGGATAAGAATACTATGCTTTACTTTGTTTTTTTGTTTATTGTTTTGTCTTAATGGGTGTTTCACGTAAATGTTGTCTGTTTTTCTTAGACTAATAATCGAGTTTTCACTTTTTTGCTACTTGAGTAATATTTTGGATTGACGGATCTCCACAGTATTTCTGAGAGATCTACTCATCTTGATTTCGCAAGACTGACACAATATTATGATGGAGAGAAGGAGAAAGGCAAACCCAGTTGAGGCATTTCATAAATTCGGAAGCCAAGAAGCAGAAAGGCAATGCCGACTTTAAGTAATCAAACAATAAACCTCAGCTGGAAAGATGAATGTGTTCAAGTCTACATTCAATCCTCTTGTTACTGCTTCTGCTATGGAAATGGGCTTGGAAACAAAACAGCTGACCCACTTTTTTGCAGAAATTGGGCAAAGCACTGTGAGATTTAGTTTGAGACATATTGTCTTTGGATGAAATTAGTTTGAAACACGCATTGGCCACAGGGAAAGGAAATTCACTGTTTTATAGTGTAATCTATTTATGACGCGCACAGAACATGAAATATTGTCCGCTTTGCTCCCATATAATATAATACAGTATATATAGTACACTGAAATTTATGATGTCCACAGTACAGTACAGGCCAACCGCAGCAAACCGCTGCCCAGAAGTAGTACAACTGTTGGATGAGATTTGTACAGTCTTTCTAGTCATTTTCATTCCAAAACTATCCACAAAATAAACTGAAGCTTGTTTGCACTAAAGGCTGTATATGAGGAACAGTAGGCTGGTGTTTTGTAAAGTTGGGCTTGCAGATCAATAGCAGACCCTGCAGCTTTTACCTGTGAATGCACACCTTTGATGCTTTTGCTGGTGTGTGTCTCGGCTTACATAATGCACTCGTATAAATGCACAAAAGTGTAAAGAAACTACATTTATACATAAAGCTGCTGTGTAGGAGAAGAGTTAAGTCACTCTGGTCTAGATTGTCTGCTGTAGTCACACAGTAATATTTCGCAGTTTAACTTAATCACATCATAATAGCTTTATTTAAATAGCAAACATGAAATAACAAAATAATGCTAATTACTATTATACAAATAAAAAAAATAGAGCACAAAATAAAAGCAGTTCATTATTAAGTGATTACTGTAAAAAAAATGCCTGTCTATTAGTGTGTTTTAATTTAGATTTATTTCAAAGTGGCCACAAAGTCAGCTGATCCTAATTCTTAAGTTAGTACAAAATGTATCGTTGAACACTTTAATCATTTGTGCTTTAATAATGTCATGCCATTAAGCCTACCAGCCATCATGCAAACCCTAACGTTCATAAAATCAAATAGAGACACATTCAACCCATATACATAGAGCTACTTTCTCCAGTCAACCCTTTACCCAGGCGTAAATGAGAGCAAGGCTGGTAAAGAAAACAATATTAAACAGATGACTGATTTGCACACAAAGCCCACTATATCAGGGACAATAATCTAAAATATGCAGTTGAAATGATGGAAAGAATTGATTTCTAATGCTTGTAACAAAAGATCTGCTGTAGCTAAAGAACATTTGCCTTGATTTTAAAATTATTTAAAGTTATCATAGCATCTGACAATTCCAACCTGAATCTTATATGTTATTTTAAAATGTTCTGATTTGATTGAACTGTGCAACATTGGATTTTCCCATTGTGCGACAAATAAAAGGGTATCTTATAATCTCCTAAAAAAATAGCTTTAAATGCGCATGAAGTTTAAGTATCAATGTTGAGGGTGGCTGGGAGCTAATAAACCAAAGTTTTTAGCTAAACTTTTTTTTTTATGACATTTGAGCTTAGTTAATGAAAAGAAACAAACAAACCAAAAAAAAAAAAAAAAAAGATGAAAATGCACAAGGAAGTTGAAATCTCAAACCTGTATCCTAACATGTTCATGTCACTCTCCCAAATAAAACCGATGAATGAAGTTGTATAATGTGTGTTTGCAATCTGACTGAAGAAAAACGTCACAGTATTTACTTCAAAACCAGGTAAATGCAGGTGTGTTAGAAGTGATGTCTTTTTCCACAGGCAAAGTGGAGTTTCTTACATCTTCTACAGACCCTGAGGGCCCTTTCTTGTTGCTTTAGGGTTTTTTTCTGCATTAACTTTCTTTTCATTAAACTCATCCGCTCTGAGGAGAATTGCCATAAATATAGCACAGGCATATGGCTGCATTAACCTTTAATGGAGCCGCAACCAAAATGGCTTGAATTACAGACACGTTTATTCCTTCTTTGTTCAACCTTAAAAGTAGCATTACTCTCTTGGGACCTTTGTGCATAATTAGACTGAAATATATTCATGCCGGCAATTATTTGGTTATTTGCTATTTTAAGGTTCTGAGTGGCTATTTAGCTTATTTGTGTTTGTGTGTCTCCCACAGCAACAAGAGCAGGACCCCACAAACTTGTACATCTCCAACCTGCCTGTTTCCATGGACGAACAAGAGCTGGAGAACATGCTGAAGCCTTTCGGACACGTCATCTCAACGCGGATACTCCGAGACGCTAATGGACTCAGCAGAGGGGTCGGTTTTGCCAGGTAAACCTTCGAGTACACAGAAAACATCTCATAAACCAGTTAGAATCAAATATTGTTATAATGGTCTCATCATGGTCCAACAACCAAGAATACAGCAATATCATTGCTTTTGAAAATGATTTTATTCTGCTATGTGGCTAATGCGTAGAGTAAAGTTTGCACAACTAAAACATGCATGATTAACAGTAATTACAACCAGCAGAGAAGGGTCTAGTTTGCAGGAAAAGTCTTGGTACTATTTTTTGTTAGTTCCATGCTAGTTTAAATATGAGGCTATTGACATGTTGTTTGTTTGTTTTTGTTTTTTGTTTTTTTTTTTACTTTTTTGCTTTTTATTCCCAAAACACAACTGTAAAGGCTCTATTCCAGTGCATAAAACTGTTTAAAAATAAGTGAACGACTCCCCAGAGGCTGCCCTATACATTTTAGTTACCAAAATAGTCTTGTCCCGGCGGTCATAGTCAGCCAGACTTTAACCTGTAATAAAAGCGCTCCACATTGCTGTACCCTTGGCCTGCTTTCTCTGCCCGTTCATGTGGTCCTCTCGGTTACAGCTGAGTGTGCCAGTGATTAGGATGCAGTCCTGCTACATTCAGGGTCACTGCTTGTGTTAGGAGAGCACCCGGACCCACACGCCTCCTCCACAAAGCCTCCGTCTCGTCACCATTTGTCTCTCCCATGCATGCATTCCTGGCTTCTCCCGCGCCAAGCAGGCAATTAGTCATTGAGCTGTGATTGGGTGAGCAAAGCTGAATAGGGGGCAGACAAAGAGGACATGACACGGAACACTTTGGACTGAAAGAGGCTTTTAAATGAGGACAAAGCAAAACGGAAACACCATTCAAAAGAAAAAAAAACACAACACACTACCTAAGACATTTATTTCCTTTCACATGCACACATTTGCACCATGAGTAAACAGGATGGGATGAAATGAGATGTATGAATTTAACATAGCAGCATAGCACGTACAGGCACTTATTCATATGTATCACACCATATATATCTCACTTCCTGTTTCTGTTTTGTAGGATGGAGTCGACGGAGAAGTGTGATGTGGTGATTCAGAATTTCAATGGGAAATTCCTGAAAACTCCTCCAGGCATGACAGGTGGGTGTTGATCTTAGAGGCTGCACTTTTGGAGTTGGCTGTACTCAGAGTTTTATAGATAGATGTGTAATATTCTGTAAAAGTTCTGATTTGGCTCTTTTCATGGACTAAGTGTATTTCAGGAATTACAACAAAGAAGAAATATTATACAAAATCAGGCCAGCAGACACTGAATCTCAAAAGGTTTTTAAATATGAGACAAAAAGAGCAACCTCCATACACAAGGAGAATTATTTAAGAGAAGAATTTATTTATTTATTTATTTATTTATTTATTTATTTATTTATTTATTTATTTACTTATTTATTTATTTATTTATTTATTTATTTATTTATTTATTTATTTATTTATTTATTTATTTATTTATTTATTTATTTATTTATTTATTTATTTATTTATTTATTTATTTATTTATCTATCTGCAGCAGCTTTTATATCAATCTTTTCAGAGGATTAATTGACAGACGTGAGGATCTTCTTTTGACATTGCCTGTCTTTTCTTTTTAAAGAATGCTTTTGAATTAGTGATATTTTTTGTACTGGGTGTCATGATTTTTAGAGAAGTTGGTGACAAGACTACAGTTTATTTTGTTTTGATTTTGCATCATATCTTTCACCTGTGTGTACATTAGTTTTTGTGCCTCTGACAGTGTGTTTTATATATTGTTTTACGATTACAATAGAATAAAGCAGTTCAGGTGCACTGATGCCACACACACCAGGAGAGCAGCTGCGTCATCACACTCAGGGCCTCATTATTTTACTATGATATGTATTTCTATATGTAACATGTTTGAGGAATTCTACATTGATATACTCTATATGTCTGTGCTTACTTACATCTAGACATTTTTAAGGAAAAAATGTAAATACAAATTGACAGACATAAGAGAATGCTACAATGAAAGGGCAGGGTTTTATTTTCTTCAATTGCTAGTGTTGTTTACATATACAGTATGTTTTACAAAATATTAAAAAATATAATATGTCTGCTTTAAGTAAAAACAGTAACAGCATAAGTGTGCATTTAGATAAATAACTGAAGGAAAACCGTTATTAATAGGTTTGATTTTCATCCAAACGTGATGTGGCTAAACTTTCAAAACTTTGCATGCTTTCACCAGCTGACCATAATGCAGTCCGACCCGGCAGTGCCAGGCTAATGCAGAAGGTGGGAGTATGTGTCCTCTTTGATGTAGCATTAATAGAATGTGTTGTTGCCTTGTTGCTTGCGGTTTCTGCTGCTGAGAACATATGGTTTGCTTCATGTACTGCCTGCAGGGTGGACTGACAAGTCTTTTTTCCCTATTACATTGTGGTTTTATGAATATTACCTCGGACCAATATTGTTATGGCTTTGAAATTAAATAAGCTGTGCATCTGAGGCTAGTATATGATCTGACCGCAGGATCTTTAGGTTGTAGACAAATTGCAGTAGACATTCAGTGAGGTTATATGCCTTGTATTTTATGCATTAGTTTTTATATCTTAACATTTAAAGCAAGTTTTATCAGATTGAGCCCCATTATTTCTGTCTCTGCTGCATACTGAAAATAGTGTGACTAATATCCTATCCGCTCCATCAATATTGCTCTTCCGTCTCCTGCTCGCCTCGTCTTAGACAACCTTGTGTTGATTTAGAGGGAAGATCGAGTGATTAATTCCTTAACCAAACACAACGCAGACTGAAACACACATGTACGCAACGCAGGCAGACGTTTCCCCATAGCAAACAATCTGCTACAGAATGTCCCGCCAAAAGCCAAGTCACTTTACACGCTCAGAAACATTAGAACCAAAGGCCAACATTGTTTTTGCTTTGAGTATTTTACTTTTGAACCTCTCTATTTGTATAATTGTTCTTAGTTTATAACTGTTTTAAGCTTAGTCTACTTTAAAAATACCATATTCCCTTTTTATTGATTAACAAATACGCATTGCTTATAAAGTCTGTTCTAACTATGGCCACCATTTACTTTTTCAACATTTACTCACACATCCAGAACAAATGATTCCTTTGGTGGTCCTTGGAAAGCCTCCATAGAATAGGTTTAAGTTGAAATCGATTGTGGAGAACTTTCCGATGCCATTAGTAACGTGGAAGAAGCATTGGCCTACATATTGCAGATTTATAATTATTGGTTGTAATTAGTGACTTTTAATACAGTCAAGCTGCAATAAATTATCTTATTATGATATTTGTTTTTAATTTAAAGCTTGAAACTAAAATAAAATAAAAGTGGCATCATCCTGCTTAGGGGAAACACTGAGTACATTTTGCAAGACATTTCTCACAGTCGCAGAAATACTTTTTCTTTTTGTTTGTTTTTTTTTCAAAATGTGTCACTAGGCAGTAGAGCCTGGCACTGTCTGGCTGCCCTGATTGGTTGGTTAAATTCCCCTGTTTTAAATTGTAAGGTTCTATGTTGGAATTATGATTTAAATTGTTGTAAAAGACTCACACATAACCAACAAAAAATGACATGTGCTCATTTTTTTTTGAGTTATAGGCAAATCAGACAAAAAAAATCAGGCCCAAAATCCTCTCGCGTATGCAAGGCTTTAGATAGTTTTATAGAATATGTCTCCAGATATTGCGTTGCATTACCCCAACAAACAGCCAAGTGAAATTGGGGCAAGAAAAGACACAGTGAGGATAAGTTGTGTATCTATGAGAGAAAAAAAGTGCCTGGTGTGGTTGCTAAAATGACTGAACAAAGCAAAGATGGGCTGGAGAGAAGAGAAAGAGCTGAGCAGGGGACTAGCAGACTCAAAGTGGCAGAATGGTAAAGCAGCAATAGAGATACAGCGCTATCAGATAGAGACTTAGAAAAAAGGAATGGGGCGAGGGAGGGAAAATAGAAAATCAAGGACAGACAGAGCAGGCCCAGTGTCCCTGCTGTATAATTTGGGAGATACAGCATTGTGGATTGGCTCCCACACACACATTTAGGCAGCAGAGTGAAACAGACAACTTTAAAAATGCAATCAACACATTGCAGACTTTTATTTATTGTTTGATACCACATATGGAATAATTAATGAGATCTTTGTGAGAACTATTTTGGACAGTTTAACTTGTAGAAGCTGTTGTTTCATTAAATTTAGCATAGTTAATTTATTCACTGTGAGTTCAAAAGTTCTAAACAAAACTACCGTAATTTCTGGATTATAAAACGCTACTTTTTTCATGAGCTTTGAACTATGTGGTTTATAAGACAATGCAGCAAAATTATAGATTATCATAGACTTACTATTAACAAGTGTGGCCTATTATGTACTTTATAATTTTTCTACTTAAATTTAGTGGGTACGACTTATATTCAGGTGCGCTCAATAGAGCAGAAATTACAGTAAATATATAACTAAATTTTAACTGAAGTTACGCAAACTGCTACATACATTTTCTACATGTTTGCTAAGTGGATGGCTTTTTTCAGATTCATGGTGTTTCTCCGTTGTCAAGGGCTTGTCTAGTGTGACAGATCTCTCTGTAAAAAGGTGCTCAGGTCTTGTTGACACCAACCTCTGCTGATTTATCTGCTGGTTTATCTCCTGTCTTTCTGTGTCAATGACTGTCTTGCTGTCACTTCCGCATTACACTTAAAACAATAAAAGTTAAGCATCATTTTTAAAAATAGGTTGTAAATAACTGTAAAAATGTTATCTCTCCGTGGTGTACTGTTCGTTTGCAGACTTCCCTGATTGGTCTGTCCATCTGCTCTGATGTATTGGCAGGGAACAGTAATATTTCACCTTCTGGCTGTGAGATTAATGTGTGCATTGATCACATGACCGAGCCTTATATCAGCTCTCGTTAAGAGGAAGCCCATTGATTGACAGTGCCGTGACTTCTGCCTCTCTCTGTGGTTCCTCTCATAAAAGTAGGTTGCTCAGATGAGGCGGAATGTTTTAATGTGAAATAGAAAAAGTGCTGATCAGCTTAAAATGATATCACAACAATATTGACTGTTTTATTGTGTTTATGTTGGACCACAAATACTAAATGTGTGATATAGTTAAAGTGGGAAAAAAGGTGAGGGTAAATTAATACATATAAATATTTTGGGAGAATAGCTTTTTCATGCAGTATATGTTTAGCATAGCATTGCCTAGTAAGAAAGAAACAGTGTCCAAAAGAGATGACAGTGCCATTTCTATATAAAATAACTGAAAAGACAGATCTTTGGAGGCAATAATGTCAGCTTCTGAGCGACAAAGTTGGTCCAATGTGCTGCCAATAGTCAACTTCCTCTTTGGATTTGGTGTAGGAAATCTAGCAGCACATTGTCTCAAGACTGACTACTTTGAATTAGTTTGTAGTTCCTCTACACTGGCCGCCGTCTCGCACATCCCTTCAGGCCCACTCAGGTGTAAATAAAATGCTTGTGGTGTCTTTTAGTATGGGCTGTAATTCTGACGCACAGTTGCTTGTTCGATATTGTCCTGGCTCCCTGCTGTGAAGCGCAGAGTCGGTGCCAATGAAGCTTTCCCTATTTACTCGTAAAGAGCTCATTTTCCATGGAATCACTATCTCTGTGTCACATTTTGTCAAGGGCTGATATTTTTGCATTCAAGTTTACGCAGCATGTATCAAGATAAACAAACAGACGAAACTCTGCTGAAATTTTACACTTGGGAAAAACAGAACTGACACTGTATTTTAGATGGGTTTTGTGTTGCATTTTATTCCTGGTGTCATATTTTTCTACTGTTATTATTATTATTTTTGTTTTGTTTTGAAACTGTGGTTGTTTTTCACATTCTGCTATGCGATGGAAGTTGAAAATAATCACTGTGACACAAAAAGTTTAATTGGAGTTAAATCAAAAGTGCCATTTCAATAGAAGGAATTAGCAGGTTTTTTTTAAATTAACATATTTTCATACACTAATAAAACTTGTGTCTTATTCTTCTTCTTTATCTCCTAAACATGGTTAAAGGGGACCTATTATGTAAAATCCACTTTTCTGAGTTTTAGCCATGTTACGACTATGTTCTCCCATCATTAGTTTACCCAAAATTGAACTATTGAACTATTTCCTGCATGTTTGAGTAATCTTGTATTGTCCTGCAGCTGATGCTCCAGTGGTCAGAAAATACCTGTCCTCACCTACCACCTATCCCCACCCATTTGTCTGTATTTACTCGCAATTTCTCAAACATTCAGATTCTAAATAAAACATGTAGGGTTCAGAACATGTCATGTAACCAATTTCCAATAACAAAACACAGGAAATAAAAATACATTTTTACAACGAAGAGGCGGGGCTTATCACTTTTGCAGTTTGGAACAGGATGTCAATAGACTTGTTACTTTTTCTATGTCGTTTTAGAGCATTTTTGTGTAATGAACAAAGTGTGAATTATTGATCTGCATAAGCCATAGTTTCTTTCTAAATCACAATCCTATAAATTATCAGAACAGAATCAGATTTTTAAAGCACAAACTCAATTACATTGCAGACCTTTAATTCCAAATGTTTAGATAATTGTGCAGCCCTTCTCTGATGGCCGCAAGGAAACAAAATCTAGTCAGTGTGAGACAGTTGCGTAGATAGTGAACATTTGCTCGTGGGACATTACAGTAACCCATCGCAACAGTAATCCAGAGAATAAGTCCGATTCAGAACCTGCACCTCTCTCCTGACCTTTTTGTTATGTATGGCTAAAGAGCAACTGAGGCTTAGTGCGCACACTGTGACGTAACCAGTGCACTTTGTATAGTGTCACCAGTGCAGCTTGGGTTTTTGGAACACCCCGACCTTTAGCAGAAGGACAAATGATCACAGTTTGTTTCTTAGGAAAAAACACGCTCAGTCAGTGCTGTGTATGCATTTTAAAATCTCTGTGATCATTTTGGGACCATGTCTGTGAGCTACAGTCATGGTTCCAATCTAGTATTTTTTCCTAAATGAACTGATTTGTAATTTTATGATGTGTATCTTTTTGCTATTGTTAAAAAAAACGATATTAATAAATTGTCGGATTTATAATGCACCATTCTTTCATTCCCCTTGGATCACCACAGACAGCCACTGAAGAAAAGTGGGTGACGAGTCTTATAATGACACAGTTTGCACAAGAGCCATCGAAGTACTAACCCTACCCAGCTTACCTTGTAATATAAAGGTTTTATACACTCAAGCACATACTACAGTCCATTGGCTCCCTGGTATGGCAAATGTAGCATTTTTCCAACAGATTCCCACCATGCAACACTTCACCTCCTGTTTCGTCCTCTCTAGAGCAGAGATGGATATGTTTGTTTGCTCGGCTGGTGTTTTAACCGTTTCTGTGTGTCCCCGCTGTGGTCTCCAATGTCCCACTGCTACAATGAGTGCTAGCAGAATGAGCTCCACGCCTCTCTCCTCACGCCTGCCTACCTGTGTCCACAATCTTCTCGTTTACTCACAAATCTAATTCTGATATTTCTCATCTTTACAGACGCTACCAGTGTCTTTTTATTTTTTGAGGAGGGGTTGGTATTTCTTCATGTTCTATTTGCATTCCCTTGCTTCATCTACAAGGGTAAATTCTAATGCCAAGTATGTGTTCTCATTGTATCCTTATAGAGTAGTGACAGAATTAAAGTAGTAAATCAGCAGTATCCGCCTCACTTGATGACTGTAAATAGATCTTGTAAACACAAACCTCACAGAGCTTGCCCAGCAATCACTTTTAGCCTGTCCTGTTCAATTTAGTTTGCACCTGCAATTGTTGGCACAAGGTGTACAGCGAAGGACGAAAATATCTCAGTTTCTAACAATAAGTTAAGTTGTAGTTCTGCATTCTTCCACTCACTTTAAGTAAACTTTGTTTTAAAAACAAGGATAGTCTTGCTTTTCACTGGGCATCTCTGACAGAGACAGACCAAAATGGGTCATAGGGGATTCAAGAATGGGGTTTTAATTGTTCTTGTTCCACAATAGGGGTATTTTTACTTAACCTTGTATTTGACATTACATTTGCCAATTGCCCTATTGCTGAGGCGCGCAATCCATAAGTCAACTAGCAATTAAGATAATATAATGAATATGTCAAATGAAAATGATGAATTGAGTAGTGCCTAGGGACACATGTTCAGGTCTCGAACCAGAAACACTATTACTACGTTTAGTACAACTGACTTGAATCTCGACTGTAATATTATCCCTTATGGTGCTTCTTATTTATTTATTTTTTTGTTTGTTTGTTTCATTAATGATAAAAAGGGTGCATAAACAAGCGGTGCTTATATTGTGTGCTGAGTTAATATGTTATTTATAAACTTAATTAACAGGAACTAATATGTTTATTAGTACATACAATACATGGTCCATAAATTATGTTGCCAAAATAATCAACTAAACCTTATCAGTGACATTAGACCTGATCATGTCACAAATATAGTTGTTTGGTCAATTAATCGATTGATAGTAATTTATATAGAACCAAATCAAAAAGGTGAGAGTTAGCTTAAGATTTGAGAGCAAATTAATTTGATTAATTCGACTTCGACATATAAATACACTTTTTTCTAATGTTTTCCTGTAAATAACTCTAATACATTTACAATATTTTCATGCACTGTTTAGATCAGATCCAACAAAGAGATTCAGTTTAGTTTGAGAGCTATTGGCCATTGTAGTCGACAAATCAGTCAACAGGACAGAATTTCTGTGGTTGACACACATGCAGCAATAACATTGTACTTGTTGGAGAGGATGAGGATAAATGTTGACTCATAGCAGCAAAGTAGCTATTGTTGGTTGAGATAAAATATATAAACTATAGAGATCAATGGAACAGCCGCAGATTGCTTTGCTGTGAATCATCAGCCTGTTTGAGACTGTCACAAGAGAAGTGAATCGCAGGTCAAACGGACAATTAAAAACGTCCTTCTGGTTTTAAAAGCCTCTTGTGGAAGCTAATAGAATTCTGTGTTAGAGCTGATTAATTAATCTCATGCTCTTTTCAAAGAAGATCCTATCAGTGGTTATGTTTACAAGCTCACAAGAAATCTGATCATATCTGATTTCCGGACTTTCAGATTCATGAAATGAAATGCAAACTTTTACAACTGATAAATACAGTTGGCATCTGAGCGAACGCCCACCAGCAGGCCTTATTGGGGGATGACAGTATGCAGTATATTTTAATGGGGAACATCAGCTTTGTCACTTACTGGTCTACAACTACAACAGCAAATGTGGACTGAAGGAGTTTTATTGTGCCAAATATAGATTCAAAGCATGGAGAAGAATAAAGTTACCCAACAGCCCAAGTTTGTAACTGTACAATACTGTATAACAGTGCTAAGTAGTGTGGCTATGCTGATTAAGATATTTTTCCTTTTTTTTTTTCTGAATTTCTTCTTTTTTTTTTTTTTTTTTTCGCTTTAAAGAAAGTAAGTGCATGAATAAAGATTTCCTCATGAATTTCTCCACAAAAAGCCACGACTGTACTTCTGTGCATGTTAACACACATTCAGTTCAGTTCATTTCCACAATATGCCATCATTACAACATTTGGAAAACATTATAGGAAACTGGACACCCTGCGAAAATCTTAATTTGGGGAAATCTAATTATTGTAGAAATAAAATTTTTACTGGCTGTGTAAATGTTTCTGATTTGGTCATTGTTGTAGGGTAACTCCTCACCTCTATATGAAGAAGCTAGTATACTTTGGCATTCATACAAGTTTTATCCTGGCCATTAGACAGCCAAACAGCGCTGACATCTAAGTCCCTAACCTCAAGACATACTGATAACAGTGTAATAATAGTGTAACTTTGTCCATGTGGGCTGTAAGTGAAAGGTACTTTAGGAAGCATATTTTCAGGCAAGCGCTTTGTTTCTGATCAATCTTTATGGGAAAATAATTGCTGCAACATAATAGCAATATGAGGTCAAGAGATTAATTCTTCTTGGTAAAATGTCTATTCAGTGTCTGATTTTTCTATTATATTTAGGCATGTTAAAATGACAGCCAGTGACTGTACTTTCACCACTTATGCCCCACTGAAATCGTGGTGGACATAGTTTATTTTTGCATCTCGAGAAATTATGCCAGCCAACCATGAAAAAATCTATTCCTCCAAAGGTGAAAACTGGCAGGATTGACAACTGTATTCTTTTCTTCATCATCATTACAGTTCTTTAAGCACATTCTTAGCAATGGCGGGGTTATTCTAAAAGACGTCTTCCTCTGTTTGTTATGTCTAAAACATCAAATGCATCCACAATGCTAATCTAGCATGTCAGATTAGAATAAAGTGATAGGATTAAGCACACGGCAATCCAGGCATGCAGTGTCAGTGTACAAAGGAGACATATCCAGGAAGATTTGTCTTAATTATCTGCATAAATTCAAAACCATAAAACATTAGGTTTAAAGTGAAGCTGTATTAAAACACAATATGATAATAAATGGTGTAAAATTATTTGTTTATGGAGTAATAAAGGTCTGTATGGGTATCAAAGGCTTACAAGCACTTTCAGTCAGTGTAATGAAACTGTATGAATGAAACAAGGCATTCAGTCTAGATGATGATGATGATTTTGTGTGAATTTCTTTTTTTTTTTTTACCACAGATTGTTCTGAATAACTAGAAACACAACAACTGTCCAAATTTCCAACGCTGCCTCTGATTTTATAGTTGTGCTTTTTACAACAAACATTTGAACTTGAATGAACTGTTCCATAGCGCTCACGGTATCCCAATCCATCATACACACATAATGTTGCTCTAATCAATATTTAGTGAACAAAATGTTTTTTGATAGACCACATAAATTGACAAACCCATTCACTTATATCAGTCTGAGGATTCACCAACTGGAAAAAGCCTGAATTATTTTTACAATATGAGATATGAAGGCAAAAGTGTACAGCGTTGTCTGTGCACAGTAGACATGGATTTTTTTTTTTTACAGCAAGCTGAATCAGGCTAAATCTAACCCTAATATTTGCAAACAAAATTTTATTGTGACACATGTTTAGTATTTTTTAAAAGTCTGTTTCCTTAATTAAGTTATTTATTTTAATTGAGTCAAATGTTGTGATTACCTGTTTTAGAAAATGTCACTTATGTTTTTGCTCACTCGATCCTGTTGACTGTTTTCATGCTGCACTTAAATTGGATACAGTGGATAATTAATCGCTCTTTTATGATGCTTTAAGTTTAATATCATGAAGAGCCTCAATGTCAGGATCAAGTTCATAAGTAGAGATCTCATCTTGAATCTGTTGTTTACAATGTCTTTCACTGTTAGAAGTCAAGCTTGGAGATGGTCTTCTTCTTCACCTAATTTCACTCTTAACGGGGCACCGTAGAAATTAATAGAAAATTAATTATGTGACTCTCAGTGACAGCTTGGGGTTGTAATTTTCTTTGTCAGTATCACATGGCACTATCAATTTTGAGGAGTATAAATGTCATATGATGTCTTTTATTAAAAAAAAAGCTCCATTGTCAGCTAACTACAAGAGTTTATTACTGTGCGAAAACAAAAGGTATGCTGCTAAGTCATAACCTGGCTCACGCCAGATGGATATGTGTTCAACTCCTATCTGAGTTCTCACTATATCCATCTGGGACTTTACTCGCTGAAAGCGTTCAAGAAAAGGTGGGGCGTTTAGTGAAATACTTCAAGCTGATGGGGTGTGGGGCCTTCCTTACAAGTACGCGTCACATATATGGCTCTTCTTTCAAAAAGAAATGACTCCATATTTCTGCTAAAACCGCATCAAAAGCAGCAGAAACACATACATCCACGAGAGCCGCCATCTTTGTTTAGCTTGAATGTGACTCGGCAGCGGCGCTGGGGCACTAACAGCTGTCTTAACACCGCCGAAACACCGCTGGTTCAAGACCATTTGGGCGGTAGGAAGGCCAGATGGTTTATCTCGTGTTTGTAAATTCACAAATATCGCGAGATAAACCATCTGGCTGGCCAGGTTAGCCAAGTCAACATTTTTGAATATAATTCGATCCTACGACCCTTAAAAGTTACATTCCAGTGAGTAAAAAAACTGCGAGAAAAATGCTGTCTCAAGCTTTAGGAGACAGACGTCTGTCAGACCGGTTCATACCTGATGGAAACAGCTAACTGTCGTCCCGATTCATTGTTTTATTCAAAGAAGTTTCCTCATGTAACCAGACGGAGAGGAGCTCTTTCTGCATAACGCATGTGCAGTAGGGCGGAAAGTAAAAATCCCTCTAGGAGCAACAAACAGATGTTTATATTATTGACCGTATTCTATCTAGCCCAGCTTTTTTGGCAGCGCACTTCCTGTTTAGCTCTAGGTAGTTAACATGTTAGCTTGTCTGTTTCGCTAGGTGATCTAAAATATAGTTAAAATACACATAGCAACTGAATTCTACAAGCTAACCACAGCTAAACAGGAAATGCACTGCCAAGAAAAGCGTTCAGGGCGGAATAGGCCAATTGACTGAGTTGTTTATTTTCAAATTGTCAATCTTAGCATTAACAGACAAAACACATCCTTTAATGAACACACATTTGTCCTTTGGTGAAGTTTGCTCCTGATTTGTAAAGTCTTTAACATGTTTTCTGAAAAAAAAAAAACAATCACACGTTCACTGCCTGATCTAACCCTAACCCTAATTTTTCATTTTAGACTGAGGCAGTGAAAAAACGAATTGAAATGAACTAAGCAGGAAATGAACATGCTGCGAAGATGTTAGCATTTTTTGAAAATAAACAACACCCAACGCTGTGTGTAAAGAGGTCAATAGAACCAGGGTTTGTAGACTAAAATGGGGGTTCTATAGAGTCTATTGTATTCATTGGAAACCCTGTATAAATTCTGTATCCCACAAACACAAAGTAAAACAGTGCGGTTGGTCATGCACACTAGTCCTGTGCTATTTTTTTCTATACTCATTTGTAAACAGTGTTATGCTCTGTAATCTTAATGTTTTCTTTAATATATTTAATATACATGACTAAGCATTTAGGCATTCATATCTGTGAGTTTTGCAGTGTTTTGGGGCCAGGGATCTCTGACTGTCAGCCGCCTGACTACATAATCCATCCAACAACATCTTATCTCTGGGTCTGGTTCATGTTTAGATAACAATACTTCTGACTTTGTTTGTTGACTCGGGCAGATGCTAAAGAGTTTCCCAGAAATGAAGGGCATTATTCACGCTTTCCTGCTCTCTAACAAATTGTACTGATATGCTTTTAAATCCAATAAATCAGCACATAACAAGAAGCCTTTTCTACATTAATCCATCTACTTCCTGTTTTCTCTGCAGCCTGTGGCAGTTGTTCACGTCTAAACCTTAGAATTTGTGTGGGAGGTCATGGTCAGCTAATCCAATTTGTAATCAAGGTTTTGTCTATCCTGAAGTACTGAGAAGCTGTTGTCTTTGGAGCGATCACACTGACAGCCTCAGGTCAAGCTGACTTTAGCATACCAACTTTTCCCCCTTTTAACTCAACCTGCAGTTCTGTGATGACTAGCCTGTGGCATTGTTTTCCTGGTGGAGACAGATGTTGAGATAACTTTTATGTTCAAATATCTTTTCATCTGATTTATGCACAACACAGCATTTTTAAATCTTATCTTTTAAAACATAACTCCTAATGCATGATGTGGCACATTGTGCTCTCATTAATATGATGAATCTCTCTGTGTTTGTCCTTGTCTGTTGTGGGCAGCTCCTGCAGAGCCGCTGCTGTGTAAGTTTGCTGACGGAGGCCAGAAGAAGAGACAGACCCAGGTCAAATATCCCAGAATGGCCGACCGTGGACAAGGGATGGAGAGGTGAGACACATACCATTTAATCTTCACATAATAAAGAGCACTAAATAAGTCTATAAATATATTACATTTTCTTACCTCTTTTGTAATTGCATACATAGTAATAAAAATGTATTCTTATAGTAGGTGATTTTATTTTTGCCCCAGTACAGATATGGTCATATTATATACTATAGTATAGTATATTGTATGTAGTTGTATATACATATATACTTTTTTTAAAGTATGGTCTTAAGCCTGTGCTAGCTGTCATTAGCTTACCAGTATGTCTTAGCTAAAATCGTGAAAAGTGCTTCTAAGCTCGTTGTAATGAAATAATATGAGGTGACCCGAAAGCATTAAATAAGAGAGCAGAACTTTTGAATGAAATCAGTGTGTTAATGTTGTAAATGACGTAGCCTAAATATTGGGTTCATCACTTTAAGACATAACTGTTGTGATCAAAAACATTAAAATCAGCAATATTTTTTTAAATAAACTTATTCTATCTCATTGTTGTGCTCAGTCTAATGCTACTCAAATTTGCATTAGACTAGTTAAAATGCTTCTTATTCTGCTGTACAGCCCACATCGTTGTGGACAATAGTGTATTTTAGCTGGCACCTAAAATTCATTTATATATTTAAAAACCATGTTCTGTCTGACACCAGGCCTATTTTACATTTTATAACAAAGCATTCGAGGTCTGACAGGGCTCCCTGCGGGGTCATTATCAGTATTCATTTCCAATAACTCAGTGCATGCCAAAACGGAGATGCTTCTGACAGTATAAAAGCTGGCAAATATCAAGGTTGTTAAATGTAAATATAAGGTTTCTGCAAGACCCCAAAGCCAAGTTGTTTTTCCTTTTGTTGAAACTCCCACCTCCAGTCTGTCATGTACAGATGAAATGAAAGCAGATTGGAAGCAGATTGACTGTTGCACAATGCACACAGTTCACAAGTTGCTAGTGTCGATACCAAAGCTTTAATTTACAGAACAAGGGAAAGTGAATAATAATGTTGCCACCCACACGACAAGTGCACTTTCAAACAATTTCCCAACATTTAAATTCCTCGAGCTGGAGCCAGCGCTGAGTGGAGAAGTGAAATGAAACAGAACCGAGCTGAAATGGAGGCAAAATAATAATAACAGGAAGACGCCACAGTTCTGTATGTGTGTATTTATGAGACACACTGCATTTGATTTTGTGTTGTTTATTGTGCTCTTCTGAAAAGTCAATATAATCATGGTTTAACAGTGCTTGGAACCAGATTTCATGGAATTTCTAATTAAGCCATCGACCATAACAAACCATGTTTTGTTTGTGCCATCCTAAGACTCCATAAGAAGACAAAGGTTTTTACTCATATGTAGATGTGTCCTGCTTAGTTTTGTCCCTTTTTCAAAATAAAGTCAAGTAAGCACATGTACTTCATTGATGTTCTTATATGCAGATGTATGTTTAAGTAATAAAAAAAGTTATTTTCTTTGAGCCTTGTTTTTCAAATTGTACTCATGTTTACTACGCTTTTGTCAGCAAGGACCATATTTGAAACAGACTGTCTTTCAACTTTTTCACTGCCTTATTCTCTCTTTGACCCCCCCCTTCCCTCCAGGCCTTTTTTAAAATTTTAACCAGTATTCACAGCACCACAAAAACTTTGTGCAACTGAAATGATGACATGTTCACATCAAATGAGACCTACACGTGTCTACTTTCAATTAAAAAAGAATTGTCATTCTACATTAATCTGTTCCTTTTTTATAGGCGTTTGAAATTCCCTGTTTTGATTGAATCAAGCGAGTGTTTGGCAGGCTACGTTTGACTGCGCAATGACGGATAGTCCGTCCTTGGCAAGGAAAGCGTTAATAGGACTTAATAATTAATTAATTTTAAGATTTTATTCAAATGTTTGTTATTTAGATTTTGCCACTAAAATGTGCTACTTTTGTTTTTTTGGGACAAAATTAACAGGAAGCCTTGAATTCCAATTGAAAGGATTGCACTGAGCCTCTGGGCCATATTTGGACAACCTGGAGAAGAAATCAGGGCCTTATTTAATTTTTAACAATTTTAACCAATTGAGATGGATGTACTTAAGACACTTAAGATATACAGAATATTTGCCAGTTTGCTTTCCTTATTGACAAAATTATTTCAAATTAAAATACCTTGTAAACAATCAGACAAGTGAAACATGTCTCTTCTCTTTTGTCTGGTAGTTATTCGGACTTGGTCAAAACTACACTTTTGATTGTTATGCTGAATTCTAGCCTTTTTAATCAAGGCTATAGAACACATCTTTTGCAGTGTGGGTTCACCGACAAACTTTCTGCATGATACGTTCATTGAAGGATTTCACTCCAGATTACCTTCATAGTAAACTTTCTAATAGAAATCTATATTATAAATGATTTTTTTTACCATCTGAGGTCATTTGGTTTGGGCGCTTTCTGTACTCTTTGACACAGTGTTGCTCTAATCAGGCCTGAAACAGTATTTTGGGGAGGAAAAATAAACACTGCGGCGGAGTTCAGTATCAGGGCAGACTTTCAACTCATGTGCCAATTTGGAAAGCAGAGCCTTGTGTGGAACAAGTACAAATGACTATTGCGTGTGGAGGCAGGCTGGATAAAGGGAAGACTGAGTATAATAAAGATTTGTAGACTAACAACAACACTACTGTTTGCTTCAATTTAGTTGAGGGCTTGCCATGAGGTAGTTGAGTTGTGATCCCTTTGAAGCCAAGAGCGATGTAATATCTTTCAAAAGGTTAACTCAAATATGATGTCTTCATTGACAATAACAGGCAACAAGTGGGTTTGAAGATGCAACTCTGTCTGACGGCTTGACAACTAAAATTGCAAAGAATAACAATGTTGGGCAAAATGTTAATTCTGTTTTCTTCAGAAAAATCAGAAGCACAGACAGCCATGAAGTATTTACTCTCCATCTGTGTCATTGTTGCAAGTGCGACTAAATCAACAAGCTCTGCTCTAACTTGATGTGTAGTCATTTTTACCAAAGTGTTTTTGGACACGCATCATATTCAGTGACAGTGCAGATGTTCTCTGTGACAACATGCACCAATTTGAGTTTGTCAGACTAAGTAAATCTGTCTCTTTTGTGCTGAAAGAGTGGGACAGCTGCAGACAAGGACCAGATTGTTTTTGTTGATAAATTTGTATTACTATGTGTGTTCGTTTTCAGTTATCCAGATATATTACATTTTTAAACATTATTATATGTCTAATAAATTTTAAATAGGCGTAAGGATCCAAATGCCACAAAAATGTTAACAAACAACATACTTTGTGTCTCCAGAGTGGCATGGCGCTGACGTATGATCCCTCGGCCATTCAGAACGGGTGAGTTTAATTTATTCTCTTTGCTTGCTATCGGAGGCGTTGGACTGGAGGCTAAAGGGTCCCATGGTAGACAAAAGCTGCCTCTTAACTCTATTTTCTTATAATTAAGCAGTAAATGAATACCAAAATGCAATGGAGATGAAAGAAATAAGATCACTAAACATATGCATTGAAATAAAGGCTTTCATCATCACTTTAAACATACATTAGTATTAAATGCTGTTATTTTAGCTATGTGCAATTCAGAAGCCAAATGGGTGTATATTTTGTGAATAAAAATGAATAAATCCTAAACATAATTGTGTAAAACATGTGTACCCAGGGCAAAGAATTTAGTACTGCAGCCCTGCTTACAAATAGCTGTTCTGTAACTTAAACCATTTTTTTCCTATAGAATGGATATGTTACAGGCAAATTTGATAATCCGAATTACCGAATTAGGGGCTGGTTAGTACTTAGATGGGAGACTGCTGGAACACCAGGTGCAACAGGGGGACGACAGAAGTGGATTGTCGTTGTGTCTTTGGGCAAGACCGTTAACTCACATTGCCTCAGTGTTGGTGTACACTTGGTGAATGGATACTCGATTGTAAAGCGCTTTGAGTGCCTGGTAAGGTAGAAAAGTGCTTTATAAATAGACCATTTACAATTTAAATAAAGTTGCTAAAACATTTAAGGCAAGGCAAGGCAAGGCAAGGCAAGTTTATTTGTATAGCACAATTCATACACAAAGCAATTCACAGTGCTTTACAAGGCAGGAAAATGCATCAACAATAATTAAATAATCAGCATAAAATTTACTTTAAAAAGAAGTAAAGAAATAAAAAGTGCAGACAAAGTATTTCAGTCATATGCACAGATAAAAAGACATGTTTTCAGCCTAGATTTAAACATTGTCACAGTGGAGGCCTGTCTTACATCATCTGGAAGACTGTTCCAGATCTTAGCTGCATAAAACTGAAACGCTGATTCTCCACGTTTAGTCCTGACTCTGGGCACCAGCAGGAGGCCGGTCCCTGAGGTCCTCAGAGTGCGAGATGGTTCATAACGCACTAACATGTCAGAGATGTACTTTGGTGCTAGTCCATGGAGAGACTTAAACACAAGCAGAGCTGTTTTAAAGTCTATTCTCTGAGCCACTGGAAGCCAGTGCAAAGACCTAAGCACAGGACTAATGTGATCGTACTTCCTGGTTCTGGTCAGGACTCGAGCAGCAGCGTTCTGGATGTACTGCAGCTGTTTTACAGCCTGTTTGGATAGGCCGGTGAGCAGGCCGTTACAATAGTCTAACCTACTGGAGACAAATGCATGGATAAGCCTCTCCAGGTCAGGCTTTGACACTATACTTTTGATTTTGGCAATGGTTTTTAGATGGTAAAAAGCTGCTGATGTTATTGACTTAATGTGGCTGTTAAAGTTCAAGTCTGAGTCCATTATTACCCCCAGATTTCTAACTTGACTTGAAGGTTTCAGAGAGAGAGACTGAAGGTGACTGCTGACAACCTCTCTTTGTTTCTGTGGGCCAAAGATGATAACTTCAGTCTTGTCTGAGTTAAGCTGGAGAAAGTTGTTTTGCATCCACACACTGATCTGTTGGATGCAGTGACAGAGTGAATCCACAGGCCCATATTCACCTGCTGTTAATGACACATAGATCTGAGTATCGTCTGCATAGTTGTGATAGCTCACATTATTATTGCGTATTAACTGACCTAAAGGCAACATGTACAAGGTAGTTTTTTGCATTGTGGAGTTAATGGCATTTTTAATACCCTGAACCTTGTCATTAAAGAACTTTGCAAACTCATTACATTTAGATGTAGAAACAAGTTCTAACGGCAACTGAGCTGGAGGATTTGTTAATCTGTTTACAGTTTGGAATAGGACATGTGCGTTGTTACTGCAATTACTAATTATTTCAGAAAAATATCTTTCCCTTGTTCTGCATAAAACTTGGTTGTAAGTGTACAACTCTCCTTTATAAGCTTCATAATGAACTTGGAGTTCTGACTTACGCCATTTTCTCTCGGTTCTGCGGCACACCCTTTTCTGTGCTCTGACCGAATCAACATTCCTCCAAGGCGCTTTCTGCTTATTTTTCACAATTTTGACCTTCATTGGTGCGATGGTGTCCAAAACATTTAAACTATTTTTTTTATTTTTGATAGAAAACAATTGAATTATGGACGTTAGCTACCACAACCAACACTACTACCAACCATAACCAGACCATACAACCATCCCACAATCTCACTGCAACCAATCACAACCTTCAACCACAACCAATCACCAATTACAACCAAAGACCAACCACAACCACCAACCACAAACACTAACCACAACTACCAACCAACCACAACCACCAACCACAACCAACCAAATCAACCACAAACACCAACCACAACCACCAACCAACCACAACCACCAACCACAATCAACCACCGACCACAATCAACCACAACCACCAACCACAAACCCCAACCAACCACAAACACCAACCACAACCACTAACCACCAACAAACCACAACCAAGCACCAACCACAATCAACCACAACCACCAACCATAACCAACCACAACAACCACTAACCACAATCAACCACCAACCAGAATCATTAACCACAACCATAAATTACAACCACCAACCACAGCCAACCACAACCAAGCACTAACTACAATCAATCACAACCACTCCCGCAATTAGAGCTAGGTAATATATCAGTGTTGTTTTGGAGATATGCAAAAACTGGATATTGAGTATATCATAGTAAAAACTGCTTTGAAATAATTTGATTAAAATTACAAATGAAAAAAAAAATAAAAATAAAAAATCTCAATTTGCTATAGAAAGGTGACATTTTCATCCATGTTATTTTTTTGCACTCACTCATTGGTGTCTTAACAAAATTTCTATTAGAAATTGAACTTTTTTTTAACATATCAAAATCTTGTTTACTTGCATTTTTTCTTGCGCAACCAATCAAATCCACCACAAAAAGGCAAGACTTTGCAGAGGTACCAAAACATTTCCTCAGATGGACGAATAAATACATAGTAACATGTCAAGGGCGGAATTTTTTTTTTACTTAAATAAATACATAGTTTGTTTGCACTGAGATTTATAATAAAATAATCTTTTAATGAGGTTTTGGGGAAATAGACTTGATATTAGAAAAAATAAACCAAATTGTAAAATGTATTAAAATAAATACTCTAACATCAGCACACCACTGGAGGGCCAAGTTTGGCCCTTGGGCCCTAGTTTTGATTGTATTAATTAAAATTGTATGTGTTTGTTTTGTATTCCAATAAATAATGCTTTGTCAGAGATTATCTACTTTGCCTAAAAGGTGTCAGGCATTGTATAGAATGCCTAGGCAAAGTAGATAATAACACATCAATTTCCTACTTTGCCTGAAAACACCAGGCATTCTATAGAATGCCTGGATTATCAACTTTGCCTGTAACAGATACACTGACAATGTTAAAATATTATGGCCGCGATCTTGCCCCTCTGTCTTAGCGCCTGCTATTAGTTATTCCTCTGTTGGCCTCTAGAGCTACGCTGTGAGTGCAGCAGGTGTGGTGCCCGCCAGATGTGAGGGGTGCAATTTCAGTTAGTGAACCATAGCCTATGTGACACGTCTGTGACACGTGAGCAGTTCATTAATATCACAGCCAAAAGTAACTGTAGCAGCAGCTTCAGTTTGGAAAAAAATGTCAAATAATAGAAATGTATTTGGTAAAAGTCTAATCAAATAACAGGCTTTAACAACTTCGTCCAAAATGTGTCTTTTCTCTTACATAAAGCTTGTTGACTGAATATAAAAAGAATCAGATGTGAAAGTGAACTTGGGGCAGTGTCAGTGTGAATGCAGCTCTGCCCACGACAGAGCAGAGAGAAAAAGCCAGGAGAACACCGTGCTGCGTGAGCCCCGGTCCCCCTGGAACAGCGCAGGCGCGGCCACGCGCACCAGGCCGCTGGACGTTTCTGACTATAGGCTGTTGATTTTACGGCGGTGAACAGTGTGAGTGGCACGAGGAAGCTACACGGAACCGTTTGGCACAGTCTGGACCAGAGCCCCGCGCTGTGCTTTACCTGGACCACCGCGCTGTGCTTTACCTGGACCACCGCGCGCATCCAGAGAAATGACCCGAGGTGGACACAACCCCGCGCTCGTTTGTTCAGACGCGGTCACGCACGAAGGACCCTCCGCGCACATCACACCGGGGCCGGGAGCCTGCTTACCGTCTCATTCATAAACAAGGACACGCCGCTGCTTTTTTTCATAAACTTTTCACGCACGGATCAAGATTCTGAGGTAAGTCTTATCACAAGCATCGGATCATTTTATTATAACTTTAGGTCGACATAACAGAATGTTGTTAAAGGGATAACACAATCAATGATTCTTTGTAAATCTTGTAATCTTTGCTATACTTCTCAGTCTAACCCACCAATGTTTGCATTTTTCTGTTACAGATAGAGACAAGACAAAGGAATTGTCTTTCCAAAATATTATTTAGTGTGATAAAATATTTAATGTTCATGTGCACCAAACAATGTAATATCTGTGTTAAAAAACAAAACAAAAAAACAATCAGATGAAGCAACACAATTAAAGGCCACCCCCATACCGACTTCTGGAATAAGTGAATAAGTGTATGTCTACATTTGACATGTAGCCAAAACATAACTTCCTTCATTAATTACTTTTTCCACACAGTTCTAGCTACAGAGCACCCAGAGTGCAGCACCTTGCACAGATGCTCACTCATCAGCACTTCTCTGCACACGAGCATCTGCATGCAAATGAGCAGACCACACACACACACAGTATGCTCTGCCATGTGACCTGTGCAGACGTTAGCACAGCACAGTCGGGCGCTACACACTGCTTAAGGTTTGAGCCGGTAGGTGTGTTACCGTGACGCTGTAAGACTTTCGTCAGCCGAGGCTATCTGCAGAGCTGCCAGCCTGAACGCATAGGCTGTTGGGAGTTTGGAGGGAAATTGTAGATTGGTGCTGTCTACCAGGAGCGCTGCTGGTGATGCGATCCCTGGAGACTCTTTCCTCCAGCTCTGCTCCTCTTTTGGCTCAATACTCTTTCCTCTTTGTATCATATTCCTGTGCCCGCTTTCTTGTTCTTTCAACGGTTCAATTTACCTCCTGAACCCTGTGGCCTTTGCTGCTTTGATTTTCTGTTTTTCATGAAGTTATCCAACCATATGTTTCCTTTATGTGTTTTGTTTTATTTTAGTTTGGATTAGAAAAAAGGTCACAAAATAAAAATGATGGTTTATTAATGACACATGCCTAGGTGGGCATCTGATTTAAAACCTGCTGCAGGGAAACTCCTCAATCAAACAGATCCGTCATATGTGATGATTCTGAAGAAGTTCAAACTTACACAATTAAAAGGCTTGAACAGAAATGTTGCGACACAATTAAGTTTTTGCAATATCTTCAATTGAGTTTTCAAACTGGACATATGTAGTAAAATTGCAGACCACTTTGCATTTCAATTTAGTCTTCCCAATAATCAACTGTGTGTTTGCATGACTTAAGCCCTTTCTGACCTCTTTTTCCGAGGTCAACGAAAGCTCCTTCCGGCAAAGCACTAAATGACTGTGAAATGCTAATGCAGCTAATTAGAGAAGCAAAACGCACAGAGGCAGCTCTTGAATAGAAAGCAGGGGCCGGAAGAGGTTATGAGGAGGGCAAAGTCTGAAATAAAGTCAGTACAAGGAGAAGGCAAGGGTACAGATCAATTATACCTCCACAGTTAGTAAAAAAACCCTGGACAGATGGCTTTTTGGATCTGATGCCAAATTGATATTGGGAGATATCAAACAAAGTGTTCTTATTTCCTTATTCAACAAACTTGTTTGTTTCATCAGTGCCGCATAGGACAATTCTATCTGTCCGTCTGTCTGTGTTTACATTTTAAGTTTTTAGTTGACATATGGACATTTAGCTACAAATGGAATTCAGTTTTTGCATCATTCCCATTCATCCATCCTGAGTCCATGTGGAATCCCATGTAGTAAACCACATGTAGTAAACTATGTGTTTCCCACATCCATATACTGCTTGCAAATAAATTTATACAGGAGAAATCATCAAAACTATCCTGCTAGTGGGGTGCACGGTAGCCAAGTGGTTAGAGCTCTGGCTTCCCAATAAGGAGGTCGTGGGTTCGACTCCCGGGTCGGACCATATCAACATCTCACGATCTCTCTGGGTGGAGTTTGCATGTTCTCCTCGTGTTACCGTGGGTTTTCTCCGGGTACTCCGGTTTCCTCCCACCTCCAAAAACATGCATGTTTAGGTTAATTGGGCATCACTGTAAATTTCCCTTAGTGAATGACTGAGAGAGTGAATGTTTGTCTGTCTAACCCTGCGACAAGTTGGCCACTGTCCAGGTGTTTCCCCGCCTAGGCCCATATAGTTCCTGGGATAGGCTCCAGTCACCCGCGACCCCTAACGGGATTAAGCGGTAGAAAATGAATGAATGAATATCCTGCTAGTAGGGCCGCATTTTGTTAGAATCAAAGCTACATTCTTAACTTTAATTTTAAGGAGTCTTGTACTTAAACAGGTAATATACTTGTCTATAGTTTTTTTCTCCTTTTTTAGTGCAGTAAAATATATCTTGATATATTGAGGGAATTGTATCGGGATAAACATGGAATATGTATTGTATCAAAAGACTCTTGGCATTACCCAGCCCAACATTCTTGATATGCTAACGCTGTACAAATGCTTAAAATGCAAAAGATCTTAAAGATCTATCTATGACATCACAGATTTATTACATTCAAAACAGTGTTTTTGCAGTCTCAGAGCTTAACAAGAAAAGTCTCACAGTCAAAATGATGAGGACAGGACGCACTCTTTGGCCCATGAGTGAAACATTTCCAGACCTTATTTATTAGTAATATTTTGTGACACTTCGGCCATAATCTTATATAGGTTAGAAAAGTGCTTTACAGTCAGTTGTGAAGGACAGAGCAACATATGATTCTGAACAGAAGGAAGTTATTTTGAATCCAGCATCTTTGTAGTCAAATAGAATAATAATTTAAATAAAAATTTGAATGTGATTATTTGTGCAGACCAATTTCGTGTTGAATTTTCCATTGCTTGCCTATTATAGCCTGCACTTTTCATTTTTCTTCTCCTCCATCTTAAACCTTGGTTTACCTCACATACAGACTTTCGCTTTAGCATGCTAACCCACATTTCTCTGCTGAAAAGTCACTGAGGTTGGCACTAAATCACTGGCTAATTTTTCAGGGCAAACTCCTGACAGTGCGGCAGGGTCACACCAGGGATTCGCGAAGGGGTTTTAAATTCAATCTGCTAGTAATGTTCTGGTTGCAATTACATGTTTAGTGTATTGTTTAAAGAGCTTGCAGCGCAGTCCCTATTGACAGCCTGCTGCTCGGGGCTAATAGCCTCCATCAATAACCTTGGATCTGTCCTCTACGTACTATTCCTCTCTCTCAATGCACATCAGTCTAATGAAAAATACAATAAACACAATCAGAGGAGCATATTGAATAACCGGGCTGTGTGTGCTCGTTTGTATTCATCACTGACACTAATACAGAATTTCAAATGCAAGTCATACATTTATTGTGTAGTCAAAAGTCAGATCCATACTGCTTTATGATTAGTAAAGGTAATTTTGCTCTTGTCACTTATCATTAATTTGACATGGACTGTTCTCAATACAAAGAGACATTGGGTTTGATTGCCTTTATGTTATTTGTATGCTGTCTGAGCCTTTAATCAAATCAAATTGAACTTTTTTTTTTTTTTTTTTCTTTTTTTACAGCAGCTTAATTCACTCAGAACAAACATGGTTTTGGAGCAGACATCTATGTGTATTGTGTAAATGTGTGTGCGTGTGTTAGATAGCACTAATTAAAAGTCTGTATTGTTTACATCCATTAAATCATCAGTAAATGCCCTTTTTATTTTCTTTTTGAGAGAAATAAAAATGAGCAGTGTTTCCTCTGGGTTTATTGACTTAGCAAGGCTGTTTGGGTTGCGTATGTGTGCTGTTGAAACAATATAGACCTACATATAGATCTGTAATTATTGATTGTAATTAAATAACATGAAAATAAAGTTTTCAAATTAAAAAAAATGTATATATACAGTGATAAGCAGGGCAGTAGGTGTTGTAAGCTCGGTGGGCCACCTGTGGAATGGTAGGAGAAACACTGATAAGAAAAAGAAGAAAAATGAAATTTATTTATATATTGCCCCAAATTAATCTTAATGCATAAATATGTAGAACTAAAGTTTACAGTCAATTTGTGCAAAACCTTAATATTTCATCAGATAATATGTTTTAACATTTAATCCTGCAAACATCCTAGAGTGTAAGTTTTGCCTTTAGCTATGTGGAGCTGTCACAACATTTATTTTCTATACACAGTCTGTCGTTTAAATCCTTTGTTCTGTGCACATAAAACTGTGCAATGGGTTTCAAAGGCAAAAGAATAACACATAACCCCAGCGTGTATCCTTTGAGGCCATACACAAAAGAAAGCAAATGGAGACATTAAGCTACAGTTTAAAGCAGCACAGGGAAAATTAAAGAAAATCTATGTCCCTTCAAGGAGTTACGGAAAAATCTGAGTAAGCCGAGCCAGTGTCAACACACCTAGAGAGACAGAAAGCACAGCTGACCCTCACATGAACTAGAGCTGGAACTTGGCAAGAGGAATTTATGGTGCTAATAATTCATAAGATTTCTTTTTCTGGGGCCAGTGAAGTGAAGCATTTCGTATCTAGACATGTGTTGTCCAGCTTTTTACGTGCAACTACCGGCACGTCACTACGCCAACTAGAGCATAAATGACATCCAATGGGGGAAAGGCTGCATTGTAAATCTTATCACAACCTTCTACGTCCACACGGATGAACGGAAAGAGTTTTGCTTCTTGTTCAAAAGTGTGACTATCAGTTACCTCACACCTCCAATGCGAAACCGTGTGCAGTAACAGTGCAGGTGGTCAGACATCTCTCACAGCTGAATTAAGATGCAATTGTGTTAGATCTGGCTGACGCCTCTGCTAAAACAAAGGGCTGTTGTGAAATGTTTTGGAGCTGCATAAACATAGTGATTTACCATTAACCTGAAATTGAAATGGTGGATTTAAATCATGACCCCAGCAAAACTGGTTATTTGTGCAGTTACCGCAGAAATGAATGGCAAAAGTTTTATGGTGAGTTGTATGGGATTCTATGAGAGCACTGTGCATAACTAATCTTTCTAAAAATGTAGCTTAAAAGGGCACTGTATAATCATGGAGATGAGATTGCTTGGTAGCACTACAATACAGAATGTTACACAGTCTGACTTTAAACTTTGATATTTGCGTAGATGAGCATGGTGCTTTCAGCCAAGCTAAAAGCCATAGACAATTCATGTTCCTTCACTGAAACTGAAAAAATGCATGTTTTCAGTCTAATTTTGAACAATTAAAACAGACAAAGTGAAATCAATTCAGTATATTTTTTTATGTGTAAATATATATTTTTTTGCAATATTGGCTCTTTTTGTTAGACTTAAAAAATACATAAAGCTGACATAAATCCTTGAAGAATATCCCAAAATTGGTCACTTTAAATAAACTGAACCACGGTACCACTTTATAATAACTACATCTTCATTCATCTCAGTAAAGCATGAATAAAGTATGAATAAAGCCTTAACTATTTGTGAACTAATTAATGAAAGAAAAAGTTTGTTAAGGCTTTGTAACTACCTAATTACGGTCAGGATTTAGGGTTGGAGACAGCCTTAATACACTTTTTTATCTATTTTTTAATCATTTGATGATGAAATCAATATTTATTAAGGCTTTATTGAAGTGTTGTTATTTTAAAGTGTTGCAGAAAATATTTTGTGAGGCGTAAAAAAAAAATGGCTGTAGTTTGTAGGATTAGCTTATTTACTATCATTATGAATTTTAGTTTTTTTTTTTGTTTAGTTTAGTTGAGCATCAGTAAAAATAAAAATAACAGTACAATAGACAGTACATACTGATACACAATATACACAAAATGTTATATACTTTAAGATACCTTATAATTGTTATTTCAAATGTATTTAGCATCAATAATTGTAATAGTAAAAGCATAAGGTAAGTTTCCGACTTTGTTTGACACCCCCAAAACACACCACTTTACAGATAAAGCTACACTTGTCTTGAAGCAGGTCATTTTTTTCATCCAATCATGTTAGAGTTAGATAAAGAGGGTTTCTCCTTCGGCCCTTGCCTCCTCCTTTCTCCCTTCCCTTGCCCTGCTCCATTATTCAGTCAACAGACACTTTGGGATCGATCGGGCATAGCAACACGGCCTGCTGGATGAAACATGTCCTCTCTAGGTACACAATGATAAATAAAGCACCACAAGCCGCTGCAGGGTTGAGGGGATGAAATAAAAAAAAAAATGGCGCAAAATTAGAAGGGCAAACAAAGGTAGGAAGGAGGTAAACAGATTTCAAAGGCACTTGTCGAATACAAAGCAGAAGCGTGTAGGTGGAACATGAAGGACAATATTGGACTAGTTCTCCCACATGCACATTAAGGTGGTAATATATTACTATGCATAGAAGTGAAGCAGGCACTTTTTGTAATGACATGCGTACCGGTGCTGTGTCAGGTCCCATTTGAGGGCGTCTTTGATGGGTTGGTGGGAATACGATACAAAATTTATTGTTTCCATGACAGCCCTGATGAAAGCTGATTCATTTTGTCAGCTATATCTTCAAGAGCCCGGTGTGCTCCAACAAACAAAGAGATACTAAAGGCTCAATTACACCTCTACATGTGGTCTGCCCTGGGGAGACGGTGGTGTATTCAAAATGCATAATGCCGTGTTTTGTTAACCTGTGATTGTATTTGTCCAGGTTCTACTCGTCGCCGTACAGCATCTCCACCAACCGGATGATTGCGCAGACATCAATCTCACCGTTCATTGCTGCCTCTCCTGTCTCCACATATCAGGTACAAGCACCGCTAACAGCAACATAGGACACCATGTACTGCCTGATGCATATCAAGCTGCTCTGGCATCAGATTTAAAATGCTTTCCGGAAAATGCCATTGATTGTTTACTATTTAAGAAAACCACGCTAATTAACTGAAATATATAAATATATTTCATTAATATGGCAAGATTTATTTTAAAAGAATCCATGTATTTAGCCTCCTCTAGTGTTTATCATCTTTACATTACTCAAGATTGTATTTGAATTGATTTATGCATGTTTGAGTAATCTTGTATTGTCCTGCAGCTCATGTGCGAGTGCTCGGAAAATTCTTTTTTTGACCTAACCTCGCCAGTTGTCTGTTTTTACTTATGATTGCTCAAAACATGCTGGTTTACAAAATTGTTCTGGAGTCACTTTCAAACAAAATACAAGAGAAAGTTAAAATGTAATGCATATTGCATTAAAAGTTTACAATGAGCAAATTGCAACTTCCCGAATTAAATACATGAAAGAAATAAAAACACATTAGCCCTTCTTAAACAAAGAACATTTTTATTTGGTAGTTTTTGCTTTTTAGAAACTTTAAATAAAGGTGAACATTGTATTTTTTTTCCCAAGGATAGCAAAGCATTAACTTATCCAGCTCAGCAGACATGATACCACCAGGAGGTAGAGTGTAAACATGTATGTCAGCGACTGTTGCCATTTCTGTGCAGTAAATGTACCAATTAAACTAACAGAATCAATTCTAAGTTAATACTTGACACAAGGTCAAAGGAGAAAAACATACTGTATACACTGTACAGTACAAACACACCTCTTCATTTATATTAATTTGTTGGCCGATTGTACCTCCTGGTTTTTGAGAACCATCCGCATTTCTGCGATACCTGACATAGTCGCACTAGTGAAACGAAATTAAGCGAAGACACTAGACACCAGCCTGGCTACATGGCAAAAGTTAGACAAGTAAAGATGGCGGAAGATAAATAACATTCAATAGTGGAACACGTGATTATTTACCATTACCAACATACAGAGGAAAAACAAATACAGCTCAAGAAAAAGAAAGTGGCTACTGAACATCTATATACGGCGGCATGAAAAAGTATGTGAACCTTTTGAAATTTCGCACATTTCTGCTTAAAATTACCATCAAATGTGATCTGATCTTTGTCAAAATCACACAGATGAAAAAACTATGTCTTCTTTAACTAAAACCACCCAAACATTTATAGGTTTTCATATTTTAATGAGGATAACATGCAAACAATGACAGAAGGAGAAAAAAAAGTAAGTGAACCCTTACATTTAATATCTTGTTACACCCCCTTTGGCAGCAATACCTTCTACCAGACGCTTCCTGTAGTTGCAGATCAGTCTGGCACACGATCTGATCAATTTTGGACCATTCTTCTTAAAAAATTGCTGCAGTTCAGTCAGATTCCTGGGATTTGGGCATAAATTGCTGTTTTGAGGTCATGCCACAGCATCTCAAGTCAGGACTTTGACTTGGCCACTCCAGAACGTGTATTTGGTTCTTCTGAAACTATTCTCAAGTTGATTTACTATTGTGTTTTGGATCATTGTCTTGTTGCAGCTTCTTTCCTCTTTTAAGCTTTGACTGTCTGACAGACAGCCTCAACTTTTTTTGTAAAACATCTGATAAACTTTTGAATTCATTTTTCCACTAATGATTACAAGTTGTCCAGGCCCTGAGGAAGCAAAACAGGCCTAAACTATAGTTTCCCCTCCACCAGGCTTCACGGAGGGGATGGGGTGTTGATTTTGGTGAGCTGTTTCATTTTTCCTCCAAACATGATGTTGTGTGTTTCTCCCAATATTCATTTAGTTTCATCAGTCTACAAAATATTTTGCCAGAAGTTCTGTGGAGTGTCTAGGTGATTTTTTGCGAACATTAATTGTGCAGCAATGTTTTTTTTAGACAGCAGTGGCTTCCTCTGTGGAGTCCTCTGATGAGCACAATTCTAGACTGTTGTTGAACTGTTGTTTGACTGTCGCTAAACTTTGGGCGTCATTTTTGTTGAAAGGCCACTCCTCGGGAAAGAAGTAACAGTGCCAAGCTCTCTCCATTTGTACATAATCTCTCTAACTGTAGACTAATGAACATCCAGACTTTTAGAGATGGTTTTGTAACCTTTTCCAGCTTTATACAAATCTATACAAGTGCTGGTCAACGAATTAAAATAATTTGAAATGATGCAATCATGAAATTCTTTGAATGCATTGTTGTGCAGAAAGAAAATCAGGTGTTCACCGCACCTGTCCTACTCGTTAGAGTAATCACAGAACTCGTTACCTGTAAAAAACCTGCTCAGCTGAGCTTTCCAAAAGGTCCATTTAGGCCATTTAACTGTGACACTGTTGTTCCATTGAATTAGAATAATGGAGAAACCGTTTCATTGAATTAGAATAATTTTTATTATAATTAGAATCATCACTTTCTCAGTATTTTTTTGGCTGCCCCCTTGGCTTGTATGACTGCCTGAAGTCTCCGCGGCATCGATTTGACCAGCTGTCGCAAGTTTACGCACTCACAGCTTCCCAGGCAGTGGCGATGTTCCGCTTCAGTTGGTCCAGCTTAGTCGGCTTTCTGTCGCGAATTTTCCGCTTGATGATGGCCCAAAGGTTTTCAATGACATTGAGGTCAGGCGAGTTGGCCGGCCATGCCAAAACTTCAAGCTGTTTTCTAGTGAACCAATCTTTGGTCGACTTTGCCGCATGAGCCGGTGCAAGATCCTGTTGCCGAACTGTTCCTCAACAGTCAGAATCAGGAACGTTTCCAGAACATCTTGATATACGGCAGCATTGACAGTCTTCTTGAGGAAGCAGAGTTTCCATACACCTCGAGCAGACATGCATCCCCAGACCATAACGCTCTGGGGAAACTTGACGGATCTTTTCACGCACTCGTGGTTGTAGGTTTCGCCACCACGACGCCAGACACGAGGACCTTGGTCACCGAAGGAGATGCAGAAGCGTGATTCGTCACTGAAGACCACTTTCTGCCAGTCTTCAGCAGTCCACTCGCCTTGTTGTTTGGCCCACTTCAGCCGTTTCTGCATTTGTTTCTTGTTCAGCATCGGTTTTACCATAGTATGTCTATGGGTTTTACTGCTGGAACGCGATATTTGAAGCCGAGTCATTGAAAACCTTTGGGCCATCATCAAGCGGAAAATTCGCGACAGAAAGCCAACTAAGCTGGACCAACTGAAGCAGAACATCGCCACTGCTTGGGAAGCTGTGAGTGCGTAAACTTGCGACAAGCTGGTCAAATCGATGCCGCGGAGACTTCAGGCAGTCATACAAGCCAAGGGGGCAGCCAAAAAAATACTGAGAAAGTGATGATTCTAATTATAATAAAAATTATTCTAATTCAATGAAACGGTTTCTCCATGATTCTAATTCAATGGAACAACAGTGTCACAGTTAAATGGCCTAAATGGACCTTTTGGAAAGCTCAGCTGAGCAGGTTTTTTACAGGTAACGAGTTCTGTGATTACTCTAACGAGTAGGACAGGTGCGGTGAACACCTGAATTTCTTTCTGCACAACAAATGCATTCAAAGAATTTCATGATTGCACCATTTCAAATTATTCTAATTCGTTGACCAGCACTTGTAATTCTACATTGCAGGTCTTCAGAGAGCTGCTTTGAGCAAGCCATGGTGAACAACAGACAGCTTCACATCAAGACACAGTAATTACCAGGAGTGTCTTTATAGTGGGCAGGGCAGCTTTAAGCCATTCCTCAGTGATTGGACACACTCTGACTTAAATTGTTTGGTAAAATTGGGAAATAATTGCTCTTAAAGTCTCCTTAGGCAGAAGGTTCACTTACTTTTTCTTTCCCCTTTTGTCAATGTTTGTATGTTATGCTCATTAAAATATGAAAACCTATAAATGTTTGGGTAGTTTTAGTTAAAGCAGACACTGTTTTTTCATTGGTGTGATTTCGACAAAGATCAGATCACATTTGATGGTGATTTTAAGCAGAAATGTGCGAAATTTCAAAAGGTTCACATACTTTTTCATGCCGCTGTATATATTGTTAAGAACAAACCTCGCCCTCAAGACCACAAAGCCCTACAGATATTTGAGATTATGTTAATACGGTGCACCACAATAGTACATTTTTAACTTATAGCTTTTCTGTGGCAGCATTGGATAGAATGTGATTGCAAATACAGGGATTCACAGCTATTGTTTTTTTCAAATACTGTATGTATTAACAGCTAAATAACTGCAGAAACCTCATTATATCAAGGCCATGCAATGAACTCAAGCAAGATAGCAATTGAATTATCAACTTTTCTCTTTCGGGTTATTCTTCCAATCGCAATGATAAAACAGCGGCTTATAGCAGCATGCCTCTCATCGATCTTTCATACTTGGAGCAAATCCTCTTTTTGTTTCTCGCTCCCTTTTCCCATGTCTGCTATCCCCAATCTCCTATCTTCTTTATCCACACTCTCTCACTGTTACTGTAGAGAGGATTGGACTCAACTTAGTCCTTGATCCCCCGTTTGTCAAACAGACGTTAAACCAAACATTCCGCCCACGCACGTTTACACAAGTGATGCAGTAAATGATGAAGATGCATGCAATGATACACTTAAAACAGGCATTAACTCAGAGAAAAATCACCAGAGGAGTGTTACTTCAAAATATTATAGCTCAATTTGAAGGGTCAATGATTGTCTACGCACAAAATTACTCAAATGTTATTTTCATCTCTCACTCAAAAAAAATTATGTAGTTAAATATGGTGAAACAATATTTGCAGCAAGTACAAGGCTGAAAATTCAAAAAGGATACATAAAAAGTTGTGTGGAGTTTAAAAACACAGTGGAGCACTTCTTGTATACCTTTTTCAATTCAAGTGCAGAACAGAGTCAAAATGCATGTTTGTGTGTCAATCATTCGTGAATGAAAAACACACAACACAAAACAGTGTGTGTCTTTGATGATGAGACACCAGCATAGAAAGAAAGAATAATGAGTAATATGTGCCCTTTAAGTTCCTGAATGCTATTTCCATGCGTAAATACTTAAAGTAATTTATCTTGGACGTTTTTTTTTATTTAGCTTGTTATATTTTAAAGTAATCCTGGACTGCTCACAATCACATTTTTAAAAGGATCGAAGGGGCAGGGTCTCAAGGGGCTATGCAACTGGTCAGACCCATAGTTATCACTGGTGTTTGGAATCAGGCCAGTCCAGCTGTTGTCGTGACATGATATAAATGGAAAAAGTGGAAGTCTCGAGAGAGCAGTAGACAAAGAATTTCAAACATCATGACTGTTTATAGCAAAATAATAAAGTTTATTTAATGCTTTGTTAAGCTTTAGTTCACTATTGTAAAAAAAGAGTTGCAATTGAAAATAATAATATCAGCCCTCACATTGTACGTACTGAGCTTATGTCTCTTTATGTATATGACAAAAAGCCTTCGGGACCTGTTCTGGCTGGTGTTAAAGCAAGCCATGGGCAGCAGGAGATGAAAGTAGTGATTTGTGGCCAGGACAGGCTTTGATGATGAAACCTCCACTGTGCAGCGGTAATTATTAGAGCCTATTGCTCTCTCTGGTCTCTGTATCCTCTTATAATTACAACATAACACTGTATATAGTGGACCCTCAATACCCGCTGTAATTTTCTATATGAAACACTGCCGTAAAGACACACGGCTTAGATCTGTACTTGTAAAGCTTTGTACCCAATGAATACATTTTTGCGGTTGTATTTAGTACTTTTCACTGAATATAACACTCTGCTGCTATTGTGTGACACGACAACCAGTATTTTCTATAGGCTTATTGTGAACTGAGAAGAGAGAGGAAGCAGTAATTCTTCAAGACATCTTGTTACTTATGTTATGCCTGTACTACATACGTATTTCTGTCAAGAAACGATTTAAAAATAGCTAGTTGTCCCCCCTGGCAAGTTAAATATTCAAATGTGCTTTTCACAAAATTCTCTAAGATGTGCCACATTTAAAACTAAATTTCACATTTGTGATGGTTTTAAGTTGACAGGGCATTATTCTTTAAAATTTTCTTCTAGAAGAATTTTAGTTTGGGCATCAATCACCACTTGTCAGTTTTACTATGAACATAACTTTCTTGCCATCTTTATCTGATTTGTCTTTTTTTTTTTCATCCCTAGGTCCAAAGTACATCTTGGATGCCACATCAACAGTATGTTATGCAACCTACAGTAAGTACATCATTTTGGCTTCACTTTTTCAGTTAAACAAAGTATAAATACAGTATTAGAGAAAACACTGAATGGTTTGTACAAAGTCCACGTTCACACTTGTATTTATGTAATCAAAGTATAAACAGTTTCTTTTTCAATTGCCTGATAAAAGGAGCCATCAATAATGTAAATAATGCATTAAGTTTTGTAAAATGTAGAAATAAAGCTCTGTACCCAAGCGCGCTGTGCTGAATCAGCCACTGTATAACCTGCTTAAAGCCACTCTGAAGACAGCTTTTCCCAGTACAATGCATGAGAACATGTCGCCTCCTGCTGGTAGAGAAAGATTAAACAGGGATTTAAGAGTATGTCAAGCCATTCCACAAATTCAAAAATGATATTAATTCATGGTTTTAGAACTATAAACATACATGTTTTTTGTGTGTAAGTCTAAGTAAGTTATTTTCTAAATTTCTCGTTAAAATACAAAATAACTTCAAGGAGACAAACTGTGCTTTTATCCATGTACGTTTGGTTTATTGTAAAACACACAATTGCTTAGAAATATAAACAGGTCAACTGACTTGAAATCAATGGCACAAATTGAAAGTTCATTTTATGTGTCTTTAGTTGTGTAATAACTAAGGCAGCAAAACAGATCCAAGCACATTTTACGCTGTCAAATTAATAAAGAGCTATGGTTTCTCAGGAGAGCTGGTGTTGTTGAGTCGGGATTCAAAATTTGCAAAAGCAGAATTATTACCGTGAGGCAAATGAGAGAGCAACAATCACAGAGACAGAAGATCTGATAATGTTTGAATTTTTATTCAAATTAAGTTGTTACTTAGTTTAGTATATGTTCGGTATATACTAAAACCAAAGTATCAAACTCCGTGTTGGAACTGAAAAAGATGAATTGTTGCATTTCTAATAGAAATGTTAGTTCTGCTTTAAATTATAGTTTTGCTTTACATTTCCCTCTTTTTCACTTTTACTTTTCTACATTTGAGATACAGTCCTTCCACCAGCTGTCTTGAGAACATAATTTCCACTTGACTTCAACTGTATTCACAAGATTTTGGAGGATCTCATCAGTACTTGAGCCTGGACTTTCTCCAACATCTGCAGACACTTTCCACCTGCTCAGCTCTATTCTGCTCCATTTCACTTGTTACAGTACAGAACTGGCTGCAACGCTCCATGAGCCGTACATAAGCCTTACATAAGGGCCACGCTGCACTGTATATTATACATGCAAAGTGGTGAGCTGAAGTTTTCGAGCTGTGGAGAAAGTCTTATTAAAGCTTAAAGCTTTAGGGGAAAATTCTTATTATTAGTGTGACCTATTTCTAACCTTGTTTAACACATCCCCGACCCAGACCCCGTTTTAGATTTGGAAAAAACATGTATATTTTTTCGGTGATTGCCAAAAAATGCCTTAATAAAGCAGGAATAAATGACTTCATAATAAACACATTGCTTAGCACAGCTTCAGGCTATCTATTTAAAGGTATTATTAAAAGTAAACTTTAACATGCCTGATTTTCAACCCTTTAGGCGCCGGGTTTTTTCTCTTGAAATCCAATCCAGTAACTATACACACTCCTGATTTGTTTCAAGTTCTTTCCAAGTTCTCTGTTCAAGAAACAGAGAACATGCAGTGTGGAGAAACTTGGAATGACTTGATGCAGAATTGTTACTTTGATGCCAAACACTTAAAACCCCGAACCCTAACCCACCCTTTTTTTGTTGCGGTCCACCTATATTCCTCATACATAACGATTCTGAGCAGAGCATCACAATTGGTGTAATTAATGCCCAAAATAAATAATGTCTTTAATAAAAAATATAGTAAACCTAAAGATCTTCAAGGTTTAGTTTTTAGTACAGTATGCAGTTACAATTCAATCAAAGCGTGCTATTCAAAACGTCAAAACAATATTTGCATGACAGTTTAAAAAGAAGTTTTAGATGGATGCCCTGAGATTGCATTGAAATCATTTGGATTACAATTACATGAATTTCAAGTTTATATCTAGATTTTCTGAGTATAGCCTGGATAGTATATATTTGCCAGTGCATTTTTGAAACAATGGTAAACCTCTTTGAATTTCATCAAACTCTCTTTAAGACTCCATGGCTGTCGTGTTGTTCTCCCATCTGTCTAGCTGCCAACTCCTGGAGCATTCTGTTGTGGCGTCTGATTCAAATGATGGCTCTGGGAGGGGAGATTATTCCTCTGTAAATGTGCTTTCAAACAAATGTCCCATCTAATTATTTGGCAGGCGTCTGATATGACTTCCTACATTTTACGTGAGCGGGGAGCAGAGAATAAATGCTGGGATAAAGCTGATATAAATAAATAGGGCTGGTGTATATTTGACAGAGTGGGGCCAGCAGAGAGAGGAACAAACTCACGGAATATACAGGATTACAAAGAATAAATCTGGAACAAAAAGGAAGAAAGCAAATCTTGCAAAAGCATGTCAGAGCTGCGTTAGATTGTGTGCCTTTCTGTCTCTCCACTGTGCGAGAAATGGCTGGGCTACAAAGACAAAAATGCGGGCCAGTCGTTTTCCTGGGCACACAGGGGCTTGACAAATGAAGACTGCATCAGGGAGTTGACAGATACGGAGAGACACAGCGGTCAAATTCTGTTCCATAGCACTGGCTCCATTTGTGCCTTCTACAACACACACTGCAAACTATGTTTGTGTTTATAAACAAATGTTTGCTGTCACCTTAAGCATGCAGTAATTCGCATTAGAATCTAAGTTACAGTATATTTTATACCTGCCTACATTCTGCACATTTTTTGTTTTGTTAGGAATGGTGAAAAGAATATTTTTGAAACTGTAAATGTCAAATATGATGAATTGTTTACATTGTTCTTGTCTTTCAAACACACTTTTGAGTACCATTGGCATCTTAAAGGGGTCCTATTGTGTTTTTTTATGTTTAGTAAGACACTAGAACATATACAGATCAGTAATTTACCTTTGTTAACTGTAAAACACAAAGTTGATCTAAAACAGCTTAAAAAAAGGGACAGCTCTATTGACTTCCTGTTCAAAACTGCAGAACTGATAAGCCCCGCCTCTTCATTTTAAAATGTAACCGTAAAAAGCAACAGATTTTAAATAACAATTTTTATTTTTGGAAAGTGGATATGAGACAGTATTGAACCATATATGCTTCACTTTGAGTTTTAATCTTTTGAAATATAACAAGTAAATACAGACAAGTGGGAGGGGATAGGTGGTAGGTGAGAACGGGGATTTCTGAGCACTTGAGCTGCAGCTGAAGAACAAAACAAGATTACTCAGAAATGCATGAATCAATTCAAATGTAACTTTGAGTAAACTAATGATGAAGGAAGGCCATCATAACAAGGTTAAAAACTTAGAAAAGTGAATTTGACATAATAGGTCCCCTTTAAGTATTAGAACTTTAAAATGTCAGTAAGTATGACATGTTTATACATTCACCACATCAGAAAAGAAAGCTTCATCTGCTGGCTGCAAAGAAAATAGAGGACATAGTCAAACTTCTCTTACTGCCACTTCTGCAGAAAGTCTGGATCACTCATAGATTTTTTTTTTTAAAGTGCAGAAGATCTGAAATCTACCCATGGCATCACAAGTGGAGGTGAAAGAAAACAATTTAATCCATAAAACTTTCAAATGAAAGGGGAGAATGATTTCTGGCTGGGTGGATACTGTCCAGGGTGAATCCAGCATAACAAAAAACTTAATTATGATTTAGTAAAATGATCATATTCATGATTTAAGTTTTATGTCAATTTGAATATTGTGTGTGTGTCATTCAATAAATTCATAATTACATGAAATACATAATATAGCATTGTAAATTATGCAGTAACGCTGTTATATATTGCTCAGTAACTGTATGAGTATGAGCGGAGAGCACTCACTGCAGTCATCTTCTTTTCATGTATTTGAGTGTGTATGTGTGTGCATGTACATGTATCTGTGTAGGGACAATAAAGACATAGCTATTGTAATGAGGACTTTTTCATCATCTACAGTTCTTTCCATCTTACACCATTATGCGACTGTTTCATTTGACGCGAATGAATTTTAAATTTACTGCATTATTTAAAAACACTACATGAATGGCAAAACAATGAACAAATCCTTGTATTAAGAGCCTTTTGTGCTCAAACGCAGATTCCCATAATTGTATTTACTCTCTCCCAATCAGAAGAGAGCGCAGTTTCTGTATTTAATCTCCCGAAACACACCTCGATGTGCCGTGGAGAGCCTGGAGGACCGGCTTGCTTCTGTGTTTTGGTGAAACGCCCAGATTACTTGAACTCTGCTTCGTTACATCTTAATTAGTGAGAGGATGTCTTTGTGTGTAATTACTCACAAATCCCCCTACAGGAAATGAATGCATCAGAATGGGAGCGCAGCTTTTAGGGGCGGCCCTAATGAGCCGAACAAAGAATTGGGATTCCATATCTTCCTGAATTAAATTGCCATGTTTAAGCCCAGGCAAAGAGACAATAGAAAGGGCACTAGCAATATGAGTATTCCTACTGTTCCTATTTTTTTTTTGTGTATTAGCAGATTTGATGAAGCATACCTGGACTGGAAATTAGCCATCTTTTAGTACGGTCATTAAAGCTTCCATTGTTTAGTTCTTTTGATTTGTTGCAACAAATTCAGGACAACTAATACTGGCCTTAATCTAGCAAACAATTGACTACTGTCCAGGGTGTTCTAAGCCTAAGGCCCAAAGTCAATGGAATAGGCTTCAGTCACCTGCAACCCCTAACAGGAACAAGTGGTAAAAATTGAATGAATGACTCAATGTCTGGAAGTCAAGTAAAAAATCTTTAAAATGTCTCTTCATTGCCCTATCTTTTCAAGTATTAAAGTGTGACTGTTCTTAACTTCGATGCAAAGATAAAATGAATAAACAAGAAGCCTAATTGTTATGGAGGAATGGAAGGTAGATCCTGTAATAAATTAAAGTGGTGCGAGCCACTTCAACTAATTTCTTTAATAAACATTACTTCACAGTATTAACAATCCTGTTTGTTTAAGTAATGCCAACCAAGTATTGCTTTTACTGCTCTAACAAAGCTTTTTCTCCGTAATCGTACCTTATTATCACTAATGCTGTGTTTTGATGCACTAGGCCCCTAAAGCATTCTGCTAGTCTCCTTTATCCTGCTGCTCTAGAGAAATGACAGCCAGAGAATAGAAGGAGGAGAAGAGACACAAAGATCCAGTTCAAAGTTGAAGCTGATTTTGTTTTTGTCTGTCTCCTGTTCTCCAGGGGAAAGCAGCTGCCTGTCTTGCATTTACCCGGAACAAAATACACACGCGCATTAAGCTGGCGCTGCATTGAGTTAAACAATCATCACAGAAAATAAATTGAACGATGCAGACACACGCAGAGATAGCAGGTCTGACACTTGTTCTGTCATAAATCAACGGCGTCAATTAGTCAATGCATTTCCTTCCCCCTCATCTTTTTGTAATGCTTCTTTTTACGCGCCTGGGAACTCCTGCTGTGAGATTGGAGGCAATGAACAGAAAAATAATACAGAATGAGAAATGATTACCCGAAAGAAGGCTTTATTGCTGGATAAAAAGCAGTGGGTTTAAGCAGATTTGGGTGGGAAATCTACCTGCCTCAGCTAGAGCGGTCGGTTCTGAGTGATTTATAGATTCTTGTCTGTCTCTTGTGTGGCACTTAAGTCCAGACAAAGTCTAGGATGTTAGTTTGTACTCATTAGTTAGTAACAGCAAAAGCTTTTTCTGTTGCCTATGTCTGTCTAACTATACTAAAGTAAAAGTTAAATATAAAGTGGGTATTGAAAACTGCAAAAGATGAATTCACAGACAGACAGAAAATGAAGCTAGTCTGGTCACCACCTTCAATGTGTCTAAGACTGAGTCATGCTGCAATCAAATTATGTTTTTCAAGTCATGCATAGTAAATAAACTCGTTTTTAGATCATAATTTAGACTTAGATGAACTGCATTTTGTAAGTATTTTTAGTCAACTACTTTGTCTGGCAAATCCACATGAATTCGAAGAGAGACTCCACAAAACTGTGCACAATCCAGAAATGCCTAACTCAAACAGAGAATCAAACCAAGAGCCTAACTTGAAGTACATGTGTCAGGTTTTTGTAATTTTATTTAAGTTGTGTTCAAATTTTCCAGCAATTATATTAAATAACAAACAAGTATGCATACAACAAACACAACTGAAAATACAGACAACAAAAGATTAAACACAGATCAGGGCGTCCCTTAACGTAAGATAAGCCATTTTCCCCAGAGGTCGTCACCAACTCCCTGAAATATTATCAAATTGTTTAATGTTTTTAATGTAATTGTGTCAGAGTTGAAGATATTTTTAAAAGTGGAGGCAGCCGAGGCTACATCTTTTGAACAAAGAAATAAAGTCAATGAGTTCCTTATTAGTAGACATGATGTAACCTTTTGTTTGTCCCATTGGATAAAACTACCTCCAATCACAGCTGGTGTACTGGCCACATTAACACATAAATCTCCTTCTGCAGTTCACGTTGTTTCATCAGATCAAACCCAATATGAAGAGAAAAACTGATCCGTTGGTTTTGGACAGCACATTTCTTGGCCTGCGCACAATATTATAATTATAATTTATTTTGGTAGATTGTTTTCATTCATTCATTGAAAATGATAGTTAAACATAAAGTTGGTGAAAGTTTAAAAATAAGTTGAAAAACTGGAGCAGAGTTATACATTTATGACATTACACTAGGGAGACAAGGACATTTTCTAGCCAGAAAAACATTTTTAAACCTTGTACACTTAAAGTGTAAGTTAAGTTTACCCCCAATTTTGTGCATAACCCTAAAAAACTGAGATGAAATTTGTAAACTATTTAGTAAAATCTTAAATATATAAATCTTAGCTTTGTTTCAGTGAGAGGAGTAGGTCTGCTTGTCATATGCATTTTAAAGGAAGCACAACAAATAAACTCCTATAATGAATATTTGCTATTGACTGTCAATATTAGTGTTATGTAATGGATGGAGTATACATAAGACTATTGGACTGTGTATGTTGTTGATGTAAATATACCATTTCATACAGTCAAGCATATCCCTCATCAAAGCAGAAGCCCAAGTCCTATCTTTTTCTGTTTGTGTGCGGCTCACAAACAAAATGCCTCTCACCTGAACAGCCTCTCCTCAGCTCTGACAGACTGTATGTGCATCCGAGAAGGAGACTTCAAACTTTCACCACTCTGTGTGTGTTTACAGTGTATGTGTGAACCTCTCCAGGGCGTGATGGCTGCCAAAGAACTTGCAGTGCTTTCTAAAACACCTAAATTTAATACCTGTGTTCCTCCAGCATCTCAACAGGCAGAAGTGCTGACTGCTGTCTCTACTCATACTGACAACAGAGCTCCCCTGTGTGGCTTATGGGAAGTGTAGTTCAACGGCACTCTCCAATAACCCCTCTTTTCTTTTACATGGTGAGAGGAGGGCCTTGTTAAGTCAGACAGAGCCGGGGTTGAGATGCACCGCAGTCTGAGGCTCAGAGCATCAAGGTGTTAGGCCACGTCAAAGCCCTTCACACTCAAGAGGTTTACTGTAAAAGGATTCTGCTGTATCCAGGAGCAAGCTCTGTCAAGATCGCTACTCTCCTCTCGAACCACACCGACTCATAACATTTAACTTTATGGAGCTGTGTGTGTCTATAAAAACATTTTGGCTTGATTTTGAGCAAGTGTTGTTAAAAGCCTTGTGAGTCATCTACTAAAAACCAACAAAAGTCATTTGAGAAAATATCAATACTTTAGTATTGAAAATTGAAAATAGTGCTGGAAATTTCAGCTAACTGTCACTGACTCAAAAAAATAGCATTTTTCTATTAGCGTTAATGTGGAATTTAAATCAGCAATCAAACAAGCTTAAAATTGTAGTATTGTGACAACACTGTTTGAACTCAAAGCAATAGATCTTTAACGATTGAACATTAACCATGAATTATTAATTAATGAACTATTTTTCATTGTCTATTAAAAAAAAGTATTGTAATTTGTATTTTATAGCAGAAAGTATGTAGCAGAGGTGTGAACTTGTCCTCTTGCAAGTCATGACGTTACCTTTAGTCAGACTTGTGTCACTATTTTGATCATTTGAGACCTGAGGTGATGAAAATAACTAAGACCTGGGACTTGACTTGGCTCAGTCAATGACTTGGGACTTTAGACAACTTGATGCATCTCCTCAAAAAAGAAAAATAGTGAAATTAATTAAAAACTGAATATGTAGTCTCTCTTCTTTTTTAAATCAGAAATGTATATTGGAAATTTGATACAAAGACTTGAAACTAAAATCAGAGGACTATCTTGGACTCGACTTGGACTTGTGTACTTGATGTGACTTGACATGAACTTGAGGCCAAGTCTTGAAACTTCTTGACAATTGCAAAACTCCCCCTCTGCATTATCGACACTAAAATAAAATCATTACAATGACAGAAGCCTCAAGACAAAAAAGAATAAGCAGTCCTTTTCCTGAGTCTGAATTTCTGGTTTGGATCCATATCAAACCACATTTCAGCCAATATTTAGATACGATGTAATTAAAAAGTTGTCGCTTACTAGTCTCTACTGAAAGGCATGAGTGATATTTTTAACACAAACAAACAAACTGTATAAGCTGTTCGTGTGCTCAGATTGTATTTCCTGGTCCTTGTCCATGCTTGAACCTGGTCATTTGTTCACACAGTTGTATTATCAGAGAGAGATGTTTCCCTCCTCACAGAACTTAAGTGTCTGTTAGTGTTGTTGTTGAACATTCTTTGTGTTGTGTCGTCTCTGTGCCTCAGGGTGCTGTGATCACTCCGACAGCAGCCATAGAGCCCAGTCTGTCCCTGCACCCGTCCAGTGTAATGGCTCCACTCATGCAGCAGATGAACCACTTGTCTCTGGGCACTTCGGGAAATGTGAGTGGGTCTCCTCCATCAATGTGACCTTCCCAAGTCTGTATACTGTAGTATTAATTTAGGGCTTCAACAACTGTCTACAAAAACAATTAGCCTGATCAAACAAATTGCATCCAGTACACTATTAGATCTGTATGATTTGGGGCAAATATTGAACAAGTAGTGCCATTTCACAATATATGTTTTAAAAATTTTGTTTAAAGTTCAGGTTTAGTTGTCTCCAGGTGAATTGGCAAAGAGAATGAAATGAGAACAAAAAAGAAAAAATTGCTCATGTTTGACAAAGCATCTTTGCACAGGTCTAAACTTCAGAATTAGCTGTTTTATGTAGAATAAAACAGATTTAGTTGCTGATTATTGTACTATTTGCTAATTGTGTCTATTCAGATTGCAATTTTGATTCTACTGCGATTTCTCTTTAGCCCTGTAGTCAGCTGTGCAAAATAATTGTAACTATTTTGTAATTGAATTATACAAACTATAACACATTTACAAAAATACCTTTTTACAACAAAGTAATTGGCAATTTGAAATAAAAATGTAAAAAAAAAATCCAACAGTTTCAAAATTTTCATTTTATTTTACATTCATACACATTGTCTATTCCTAAACCTCTACATTTAAACTTTGTTTATACTAAGTCATAGATGTACAAGTAGTAAATAAAAAAGTTCAGCTTTCAACTAATCAGAACAATTATACAAATATAACTAATTAGTCAACTACTCAAATGAATGTTAGTAAAAGCCTGATTACTTTTAGTAGCTGAAAGGAAAGAAGAAGCAACATCTTCGGAAGTACCTTTTTGGCTTACACATATANGTCCTTTTGCCTCTCTGCTTAACATTCCAAAAACAAACTACCCTCGTTTTGCAAACGTAAACAGTTAACAGAACTCATCGTTTCAATACATCCTGGCGCCTGTCTTGCCAAACTTTGCCGTTATTTTAATAATACTAAAACTGCCACAATCAACTTGTAATGAAATATGTGTGCATACAGCAGCATAATTTAACATACAAATCATATGAAACTGGACTATTTTATTGTATTGTATGTTTAGTACTCTCAACTCTTTGCTGGTAAAATGGACTCAAGTACAAGTATTGCTTTCTAATCTCTTATCTATTTAAAAACAATTTTTTTAGTTACTTTTAACTGGATAAGTTTTTGTTTTTGATTTGACATAATTAAAGAAACGCTTAAATAGAATTATTCTTGCTTGGGGTTTCTAATATTATTCCAAAATTGTGTTCTTTGTGCTGCCCAGGAGACCATCCGTACAGCTCTCGCAATGGGAGCAGATAGAGGAATCCATGTAGAAGTCACTGGCAAAGACTATGAAAGCCTGGGGCCTCTGCAGGTGTCAAAGATCTTTGCTGCTCTTGCCAAGAAAGAGGAAGCTCAGCTCGTTATCCTCGGAAAACAGGTGAGGATTTAGATTAGATTACGTGTTTGTCCTAATGTGACCAACCATTCAACAATTCCTGTTCATGTTTTTTACTATCTCAGGCAATTGATGATGACTGTAACCAGACTGGTCAGATGACAGCAGCTCTTTTGGACTGGCCTCAGGTGGGATTTTGTCCTTGTTTGTCTTTATGCATGTTTGTAAAGAATCACATAAGTGCTTTAATATACAGAAGAGCAAGCTAAAATACATGATTAGTGATTGTAATTATTATTCAAAGTACTCATTATAGACCATAAGGAAACTGCAACATATAAGAATTTAAACGTTTCTTTTTGGTAAATGTCACATATAATTATTGGTTTTAGAGCTGTGGCAAAACACTGATAGGGGAGGTCAGTTTAGGCCAGCTAGAGTCGGATAGAACTCCTGTTGAGCATGTATTGAGGTCAAAGGTCGCCTGAAGTCATGTGTCATATTGCACATGCACATGTACAAAATTCACTGATGTGAAGTTTTTAATTGCAATTGTGAATTTGTTTTGTCTTTTAAATAAAAAAAAAAAGAATTGTTCCTCAAAGATTTTTTTTTTCACTTTAAGTTGTATAATGTTCTCTTCGTAATACTCTTTTTAGCCAGTAGATGGTGGTAAATGACTGGGCTGAAATAACCTTTTTGTTCAATGAAGTTTATAGAAAATACTATTTTTAACGTGCTGAAAATATTTCTACAAATGTCCACAACAGGGAACATTTGCATCAGAGGTGACACTAGAAGGAGACAAAATAAAAGTGGTGAGAGAAATCGATGGTGGCCTGGAGACTATTCAAATCAAAACGCCGGCAGTGGTGACAGCTGACCTGCGACTCAACACGCCCAGATATGCAACCCTACCTAACATCATGGTGTGTGGAAGGTCTTTCTGTATAAATATGACAACAGCATTAACTAATTTACTTGTTATTTTATTATTATTTACCATTTTTGTATTCAGAAAGCCAAGAAAAAGAAGATTGCCAATGTGAAGCCAGCAGACCTCGGGGTGGATGTGGCTCCACGGTTGGAGGTGCTCAAAGTAGAAGAGCCTCCACAGAGAGAAGCAGGAGTGAAGGTGGAGACTGTTGAGGACCTGGTGGGCAAACTCAAGGAGACGGGAAGGATATAAACCAAACAAGCACCGGCACCGGAGAAATAAAGCACAAGGGTAAGGACTGGGGAAGTCAAGATTGTTGAAGTTATAGGAGCAAATTAAATATTTTTATCTCACTATAGTAACTAGTGATGAACAAAATATCAGTTGTAACTTAAATTGCTGCTGAATTGGTTTTGAATTAAAAAAAAAAAATACCCTAATAATTCTAAAATGAATGCCTTGCTAACGTTTGCACACGAATGAGTATTGATATTTGTCATTTTAAAGCATTTGTATCAGTACTTTGATATCAATACATTGATATTGGTACTACACCAATATTATTTAGTCTGAATTGTTATCATTTTGACATTGTCACCATGATAATTGTTCAATTAAATATCACTTTAGCAATATGCTAAAATAATTGCTGCAGTCAAGTGCAGTAATTCCCAAAGTGGGGTTCAAGTCCCCTGGTTGGCCTCAGGGGCTCTGTGGGTGGGCTTCCAAAAGTTGTCCACGCAACAAGCATGACAGAAAATTGAGTTTTTAATTGATATCCCAATTGAATAATTTTCCATTTTAAATCCATCCATCAACAGGCATTATCATTTAGCTGTTTTTGTTTAATCTGACAGGAAAATCATTCTACATTATTTGAATAGAGTGTGTCAGGCAATCTTCAAGCCAATTGGCCGTGACTCTGTAAAGTTTGGGCTGATCTACTATATATGAATAACTTTCTATCCATAATTGCACTGAATTATTGAGATTATTGAAAATTATTGAAATTTAATCTATGTTTTTATGGGAAAAACAGGAAACCAAGAAGCCAAACCCATTAGAAATGCAGGCTTTACTTTTTTTGTGTAGAAATAAAGTTTGTCTTCCAGCAACAGCAATCCAATTAGCCATTTTAATTGTTCTGTGAAAATCTCAAGTCTAGTGTCTCATCTCATTGTTTTACTTTTTTTATGAACAAATGCTTTACACGCAATGGCAGTAATCGTTGCCAGAGGACTAACTTGTGCCTTTGTGGAATTCTTCTATTTTAGAGCCTGTTTTCCTGAGGTGATGCAGAGGAGTACTGAGAAGCACAGTCCAGCAGCAGAACCAGACCGTCCCAAGAGGATCATCGCATCGTTGTATATTTCAATCACATGGATGTTCTTCTCTAGCATTAACGATAGATGGCTTAACTGGGTCCCATCGTGCCATCTGTAGGCAATAACTCCTGAAACCTGTATATCTGTAGTCATACATGTAAAGAGGTACTTTCTAAGTGCAAGATTTTTGTAAATAGAAATCAGAACATGTCAATAATAAACTTAATGGAATGTGTCTCTCAGTACAAAATAACTGGAAAGTTTTACCATAAGCGCCTCGAATCTCTACTGATTGTACAGTCAATTATCATAACAATAAAAATGACCGTTTTAATATCTATTTTATGCTTTGTGAATAAATTCTTTACTTTGTGCTGTTACAACTAGGGATGTCATGTCACAATATCAAATTGCAATTATTGCAAGACAAAATATAACAATTTGATAATTATTCACGATTAAGATTGTTACGACCAAATAGCAAAGAAATGTTTTTATTTTCTTGCCTTCTCACCGTTTTTCCTCAAGATTTTGACCAGTTTTATAAAATCAAACTACTGAATGCAAAAAACAACAATGTGACAGAAACATGCCTTTGCTTTAATAGAGATTATTAAATGACATTAAATTTGCTTCTAACACAATATTTCTATAAGTTAAACAGAATTTTAATTTTTTTTCTTAAATGGCAAAATTTACTAAGGTTGAGCCAATACTGATCTCTGTATTTATCCTCTGGCAAACAAATAATGGTCAATATTTGGAAATTTATATCTATAACAAGGCAAAATCGCACATTTTATTACTTAAAATAAGTAAAAATTATGTTTTCATCTTTGCCTGAAACTGGAACTGATATTTTTTCTCATGTTTCAATAAAATAAAAATAAAAATGCTTTGGATTTTGCTTCCAAAATTGTCACGATTATTATTCTTTTGTTCTTGCGATTATGTTGGGGCTTGAAAAATCACGATTATCGATTAATTTATTAATCTTGACATCCCTAGTTACAACCCAAAGACACTGAATTATGTATCATCCATCTATTAATAATTAGGCTTATCAATGTGACCACCTTTAAACCCAGATTTTTTTTAAGAGTAGGCCTACAGTTGGGCATGGAGCCTATGAATGTTTTGTAGGCTAGTCTTCCACTGAAGTTAATAGGGCGGAGTCTGGGATCTACACTACGCACACGTTGGTCGCGTTCACGTCATTGCACGTACACCTGTCAGGTCTGCTGTCCGGAGGAGACATGGGACGCACCTTGCGCTACAGATTTGGACCGTAGGATTCTGAGGCATCGCCAACTCTCGCTTTCCAAGGACGTTAGACTTCGCTAATGTTCGTTTGTCTTATAATGACAAATCGGAAAGACGCACTGCTTGGAGTTTGGGCTTACGTTTTACTTAGTTTTCTGCCTCAAGGTAACTTAAAAAACTTGTGTGTATTTTCGTACCATTGTGCGTCATTATTACGCATGTATTGTCATATAGCCTAACGTGCTGTTTGAAAAGCACGGAAGTCGTAAAATCTACAGATGTGGCAAAAGTACGAAAGTTTACTACTCAAGTAAAAGTACAAATACTTGTGTAAAAACAACTCTGGTCAAAGTATAAAAGTAAACGTGTACACATTACTTAAAAGTAAAAAGTAGGCCAAAAGTTATTATCTAGTCTCCTCTCTGTTTTCAAGAGATTGAGCTTGGATCAAATTGGCTAATGATGTGAGTAAAATGCCTTACTTCATCAGCAAGTAATTTGATTTGAAGTCATATAAGTCATATAATCTAGGTGCGGCAAGTAAAACCATCTTAACTTAAAAAAACTAAAATAATAATAATAATAATTAATAAAGCAAAAAAAAAGACATTTTAACCAATCTAGATTTTTTTTCATCTTATTATGTTGATAAAGATGTAATTGTAAATTATAGTTTTTGGGGATTTTCACAGTCTGCGCTGGTTTTATAAAGAAAAAGAAAGGGTTTATTGGTTTATGAAGTAACTCCCCTGTTTTTAAAATGTATGGTAGAAAGTACAGATATTCATTAAAAATATTAAAAGTACCAAAAGTCTACCAGATTTTGTCAATACTCAAGTAAAGTTGCCAACAAATTCAGGACAACTAATACTGGCCTTAATCTAGCAAACAATTGACTACTGTCCAGGGTGTTCTAAGCCTAAGGCCCAAAGTCAATGGAATAGGCTTCAGTCACCTGCAACCCCTAACAGGAACAAGTTGGTAAAAATTGAATGAATGACTCAATGTCTGGAAGTCAAGTAAAAAATCTTTAAAATGTCTCTTCATTGCCCTATCTTTCAAGTATTAAAGTGTGACTGTTCTTAACTTCGATGCAAAGATAAAATGAATAAACAAAGAAGCCTAATTGTTATGGAGGAATGGAAGGTAGATCCTGTAATAAATTAAAGTGGTGCGAGCCACTTCAACTAATTTCTTAATAAACATTACTTCACAGTATTAACAATCCTGTTTGTTTAAGTAATGCCAACCAAGTATTGCTTTACTGCTCTAACAAAGCTTTTTCTCCGTAATCGTACCTTATTATCACTAATGCTGTGTTTTGATGCACTAGGCCCCTAAAGCATTCTGCTAGTCTCCTTTATCCTGCTGCTCTAGAGAAATGACAGCCAGAGAATAGAAGGAGGAGAAGAGACACAAAGATCCAGTTCAAAGTTGAAGCTGATTTTGTTTTTGTCTGTCTCCTGTTCTCCAGGGGAAAGCAGCTGCCTGTCTTGCATTTACCCGGAACAAAATACACACGCGCATTAGCTGGCGCTGCATTGAGTTAAACAATCATCACAGAAAATAAATTGAACGATGCAGACACACGCAGAGATAGCAGGTCTGACACTTGTTCTGTCATAAATCAACGGCGTCAATTAGTCAATGCATTTCCTTCCCCCTCATCTTTTGTAATGCTTCTTTTTACGCGCCTGGGAACTCCTGCTGTGAGATTGGAGGCAATGAACAGAAAAAATAATACAGAATGAGAAATGATTACCCGAAAGAAGGCTTTATTGCTGGATAAAAAGCAGTGGGTTTAAGCAGATTTGGGTGGGAAATCTACCTGCCTCAGCTAGAGCGGTCGGTTCTGAGTGATTTATAGATTCTTGTCTGTCTCTTGTGTGGCACTTAAGTCCAGACAAAGTCTAGGATGTTAGTTTGTACTCATTAGTTAGTAACAGCAAAAGCTTTTTCTGTTGCTATGTCTGTCTAACTATACTAAAGTAAAAGTTAAATATAAAGTGGGTATTGAAAACTGCAAAAGATGAATTCACAGACAGACAGAAAATGAAGCTAGTCTGGTCACCACCTTCAATGTGTCTAAGACTGAGTCATGCTGCAATCAAATTAGTTTTTCAAGTCATGCATAGTAAATAAACTCGTTTTTAGATCATAATTTAGACTTAGATGAACTGCATTTTGTAAGTATTTTTAGTCAACTACTTTGTCTGGCAAATCCACATGAATTCGAAGAGAGACTCCACAAAACTGTGCACAATCCAGAAATGCCTAACTCAAACAGAGAATCAAACCAAGAGCCTAACTTGAAGTACATGTGTCAGGTTTTGTAATTTTATTTAAGTTGTGTTCAAATTTTCCAGCAATTATATTAAATAACAAACAAGTATGCATACAACAAACACAACTGAAAATACAGACAACAAAAGATTAAACACAGATCAGGCGTCCCTTAACGTAAGATAAGCCATTTTCCCCAGAGGTCGTCACCAACTCCCTGAAATATTATCAAATTGTTTAATGTTTTTAATGTAATTGTGTCAGAGTTGAAGATATTTTTAAAAGTGGAGGCAGCCGAGGCTACATCTTTTGAACAAAGAAATAAAGTCAATGAGTTCCTTATTAGTAGACATGATGTAACCTTTTGTTTGTCCCATTGGATAAAACTACCTCCAATCACAGCTGGTGTACTGGCCACATTAACACATAAATCTCCTTCTGCAGTTCACGTTGTTTCATCAGATCAAACCCAATATGAAGAGAAAAACTGATCCGTTGGTTTTGGACAGCACATTTCTTGGCCTGCGCACAATATTATAATTATAATTTATTTTGGTAGATTGTTTTCATTCATTCATTGAAAATGATAGTTAAACATAAAGTTGGTGAAAGTTTTAAAAATAAGTTGAAAAACTGGAGCAGAGTTATACATTTATGAATTACACTAGGGAGACAAGGACATTTTCTAGCCAGAAAAACATTTTTAAAACCTTGTACACTTAAAGTGTAAGTTAAGTTTACCCCCAATTTTGTGCATAACCTAAAAACTGAGATGAAATTTGTAAACTATTTAGTAAAATCTTAAATATATAAATCTTAGCTTTGTTTCAGTGAGAGGAGTAGGTCTGCTTGTCATATGCATTTAAAGGAAGCACAACAAATAAACTCCTATAATGAATATTTGCTATTGACTGTCAATATTAGTGTTATGTAATGGATGGAGTATACATAAGACTATTGGACTGTGTATGTTGTTGATGTAAATATACCATTTCATACAGTCAAGCATATCCCTCATCAAAGCAGAAGCCCAAGTCCTATCTTTTTCTGTTTGTGTGCGGCTCACAAACAAAATGCCTCTCACCTGAACAGCCTCTCCTCAGCTCTGACAGACTGTATGTGCATCCGAGAAGGAGACTTCAAACTTTCACCACTCTGTGTGTGTTTACAGTGTATGTGTGAACCTCTCCAGGGCGTGATGGCTGCCAAAGAACTTGCAGTGCTTTCTAAAACACCTAAATTTAATACCTGTGTTCCTCCAGCATCTCAACAGGCAGAAGTGCTGACTGCTGTCTCTACTCATACTGACAACAGAGCTCCCCTGTGTGGCTTATGGGAAGTGTAGTTCAACGGCACTCTCCAATAACCCCTCTTTTCTTTTACATGGTGAGAGGAGGGCCTTGTTAAGTCAGACAGAGCCGGGGTTGAGATGCACCGCAGTCTGAGGCTCAGAGCATCAAGGTGTTAGGCCACGTCAAAGCCCTTCACACTCAAGAGGTTTACTGTAAAAGGATTCTGCTGTATCCAGGAGCAAGCTCTGTCAAGATCGCTACTCTCCTCTCGAACCACACCGACTCATAACATTTAACTTTATGGAGCTGTGTGTGTCTATAAAAACATTTTGGCTTGATTTGAGCAAGTGTTGTTAAAAGCCTTGTGAGTCATCTACTAATGTAAACTCGAACCAAAAGCTCATTTGAGAAAATATCAATACTTTAGTATTGAAAATTGAAAATAGTGCTGGAAATTTCAGCTAACTGTCACTGACTCAAAAAATAGCATTTTTCTATTAGCGTTAATGTGGAATTTAAATCAGCAATCAAACAAGCTTAAAATTGTAGTATTGTGACAACACTGTTTGAACTCAAAGCAATAGATCTTTAACGATTGAACATTAACCATGAATTATTAATTAATGAACTATTTTTCATTGTCTATTAAAAAAAAGTATTGTATTTGTATTTTATAGCAGAAAGTATGTAGCAGAGGTGTGAACTTGTCCTCTTGCAAGTCATGACGTTACCTTTAGTCAGACTTGTGTCACTATTTTGATCATTTGAGACCTGAGGTGATGAAAATAACTAAGACCTGGGACTTGACTCTGGCTCAGTCAATGACTTGGGACTTTAGACAACTTGATGCATCTCCTCAAAAAAAGAAAAATAGTGAATTTTACATTAACAAACTAGAATATGTAGTCTTCTCTTCTTTTTTAAATCAGAAATGTATATTGGAAATTTGATACAAAGACTTGAAACTAAAATCAGAGGACTATCTTGGACTCGACTTGGACTTGTGTACTTGATGTGACTTGACATGAACTTGAGGCCAAGTCTTGAAACTTCTTGACAATTGCAAAACTCCCCCTCTGCATTATCGACACTAAAATAAAATCATTACAATGACAGAAGCCTCAAGACAAAAAAGAATAAGCAGTCCTTTTCCTGAGTCTGAATTTCTGGTTTGGATCCATATCAAACCACATTTCAGCCAATATTTAGATACGATGTAATTAAAAAGTTGTCGCTTACTAGTCTCTACTGAAAGGCATGAGTGATATTTTTAACACAAACAAAACAAACTGTATAAGCTGTTCGTGTGCTCAGATTGTATTTCCTGGTCCTTGTCCATGCTTGAACCTGGTCATTTGTTCACACAGTTGTATTATCAGAGAGAGATGTTTCCCTCCTCACAGAACTTAAGTGTCTGTTAGTGTTGTTGTTGAACATTCTTTGTGTTGTGTCGTCTCTGTGCCTCAGGGTGCTGTGATCACTCCGACAGCAGCCATAGAGCCCAGTCTGTCCCTGCACCCGTCCAGTGTAATGGCTCCACTCATGCAGCAGATGAACCACTTGTCTCTGGGCACTTCGGGAAATGTGAGTGGGTCTCCTCCATCAATGTGACCTTCCCAAGTCTGTATACTGTAGTATTAATTTAGGGCTTCAACAACTGTCTACAAAAACAATTAGCCTGATCAAACAAATTGCATCCAGTACACTATTAGATCTGTATGATTTGGGGCAAATATTGAACAAGTAGTGCCATTTCACAATATATGTTTTAAAAATTTTGTTTAAAGTTCAGGTTTAGTTGTCTCCAGGTGAATTGGCAAAGAGAATGAAATGAGAACAAAAAAGAAAAAATTGCTCATGTTTGACAAAGCATCTTTGCACAGGTCTAAACTTCAGAATTAGCTGTTTTATGTAGAATAAAACAGATTTAGTTGCTGATTATTGTACTATTTGCTAATTGTGTCTATTCAGATTGCAATTTTGATTCTACTGCGATTTCTCTTTAGCCCTGTAGTCAGCTGTGCAAAATAATTGTAACTATTTTGTAATTGAATTATACAAACTATAACACATTTACAAAAATACCTTTTTACAACAAAGTAATTGGCAATTTGAAATAAAAATGTAAAAAAAAAATCCAACAGTTTCAAAATTTTCATTTTATTTTACATTCATACACATTGTCTATTCCTAAACCTCTACATTTAAACTTTGTTTATACTAAGTCATAGATGTACAAGTAGTAAATAAAAAAGTTCAGCTTTCAACTAATCAGAACAATTATACAATATAACTAATTAGTCAACTACTCAAATGAATGTTAGTAAAAGCTGATTACTTTTAGTAGCTGAAAGGAAAGAAGAAGAAACACTTCGAAGACACTTTTAGCTTACACATATAATTCAAGCTTTTGTGCAGTGTTGGTGATTATCATGACAGAATCAGATTTATTTGTGTCAATGTTACAATTTTTGCATAAAGTTTGTAAAAATGAAAGACAGGCAAACAAGCAAATAGTCCCTAACATGACTTAAGTGAATCCTACTCTATATCTACTTTTCTGTATGCAATGCATGAAATTACCTAATAATAAAAAGTTTCTACATGATTTCCTGACACTGTTTACTCTTTCTGTAGTACATGCCCGCTGCAGCCACTGCCCCTATGCAAGGAACCTACATTCCCCAGTACACTGCAGTGCCTGCCTCTGCCATCACAGTGGAAGTAAGGACACACAAACTCTTGTTTATTGGGCCTATTACACGAGCCAACTGTCTGCACGGCAACCCACAGTGGTCTTCAGAGGACACATTTAAAAGCTTTACGGCTGGAGCTTGAAAGCACTTGTGGCACATCTGTACTAAACCCAGGTCTATTAGAGCTATAGTTTGTTGAACTGCTGTCATTTGTTGGCTTGGGGTTGACATACAGCTCAATAAGTGTGTAAAGTGTGTGTTGTATTGGAATGCGTCAATCTACAAACTATAACGTTAGAAAACAAAATTGTTACTAATTCATATTAACCTAGTATAAAAAAAATCAAACTATAAATACTGAAAAAATCAATAGAAACAAGTTTGGTATTTCTTAAACAAGTTTTATAATAGTCTTGATCTATAGTAGTGCTAGTTTAGTAAGACCACAAAGTAATATTAAAGAAAGTACATATATTTTGTGTTGAAAAGTACATTTCTCTGTTTTTTTTTATCATAAGTTGGTACAAAAGTAGTATGAATTATTTAGCATTTACTTTGTTTTAAAATCCTGTTAAAAATCTGTTTATTTGACATCTATACAATCTAGAAGCTGCTGCAATTAATTTTGTTTACATGCTGTTTGTTTTGGGGTTTTTTGTATTGCAAAAAAAAATATCAGAATGAAGATTTGTGAAATTGCCTTTTAGTTTAAAGGTATAAATAGACATTGTCACATTTTACAATTTGAAAACATTCTATATGAATGCACCAATCTAAATAAGTATACCATTATGTTTCAGCAGATGTTGAGGTCAGTCTACTGAGCTGTTATTGAACTATTACGCTGTATGTGTTCATAACATATTAGGGTTGTTGACAAAACCAGTAAAGTAGACATTTATACTGATGAAAAAAAAGAAAAAAAAACATCATTAGATTCAAGTTTTTGACAATTGTTTTTCCTGTGCAGTATATCAGAACTATTTTGTGTTTAAAAACTTCATTATATTCACTTACTTTTAGTTTTTTTAATCATTTGGAACCAAAGTCAACACCTATAGAAAACAAGTTTCCCATTAGTATTGTGACAATCCTACAATACTTGGAGTTTGACAAAAGTATGAGCACAGTTTCAAAGAACCAAGGCATTGTTCTTGTTTTGAAGTGAAAAGAGTAAGTTTTGTGATTGTTTCTGCTCCAGGGCGTGGTGACAGAGGCCTCTCCCCAGACAGCCCCCTCTTCACAGAACGCCAGCGGACAGCAGCCTTTATCAGTGGAGAGCACGGGGGACCACACCACGGCCTATTCTTACCAGCAGACTAAGTGCGTATAGACTTACAGAAATACGCACCAGCACAGCTCAATACTAAAGAGATGGCAGTCAGATGAGTGTGATTACATTATGTGAAATGCAGTTGGATTAGGGGATGCAATGTTTTATGAATGCTTAATCTTATACACACTAGAGACATAGTTACTATTATTGTATATGATTTGATAATCCACTTTTCACTTTTCTTTCTGAACTCGGGGAGGAACAACCAGTGACCAGACACATTTATATTGATTTTTTTAAAGCAAAAGATTTAGAGATGTCATTCTGGGCATTCCAGACAAGGATTATTTACAATTTATTTAGCATTTGCAACCTAAAAATAAGTTAACTATTCTTTTGGTAGTTACTTTTTCTGCTGGTGGGTTTTTTAAGACACATCATAAAAAGATACATATAAACATATGCCATATCACTGATTCATTTCTTTTGAAATATGTTGCATGATTTTTTTCAAAGTGCTAAGGTTTCTTTTTTATTATTATTATTTCTAGGTGGATGTTTAGTAATAATATTTATGCTGATGGCAAAAAACAAATCAAAAGTGGGACGTTTTCTACTTTTAACCCTTTTTTGTCTTTTAGATAAGTTAAGGCTGGTGAGGCTCATTGCTGCATTGCCCTCAGAAGGACTGCACTGCACTTGTGACCAGGGGAACCAAAAGGAAACAGTGATAAGGACAATACTGAGAGGAGAATGCTTCCACTGTGCACAAACAAAAGACAAAAATGAAGAAAAACATCTTTCTTATCTGAAGAAAATTTAGGAAAAACTTTTTATCATTTCTCATCAAGAGACTTTGGATGTTGCCTCTATGAGAAGACAACTAGAATCTGTACAGAAAAAATGAACATTTGAATGTCCAGGTAGATTTTCAAGACTTTTTTTATTCAATTCAAGAAAAAAAAATGAAAGGGGACACGCAGCAGTCTAGAAAAACAAAGGTCGTCTTCCTTTCATACGAAGCTGCATCATCGTTTTTATGATTTGAGTAGTTTTTTAGAATATCAGTGTTTTGGTAAATCTTTATTGCCTTAATTTTCTGAAATGCTGGAAACAAGATGTTTCCCTTTTTGTGTTTGACAAAAATGGTATGATTCAAGAAGCAGTGAAACGCTGACTGTACAGGCAAAAAGGATGTGTTTGTAAAGAGGACTTTTGAAATTCAACAAATTTTTGAAGAAGTGTGCTGCTTCCTGCGACTTCACGGACATTTGTTATTTCTCATGCCATTTGTGCTTGCTTTTGTCATCTTTTGCTTGTCGTACCTTGAAAACGTTTTGCTTTGCCTGCATCTTGCGTGACAAGCATTTCTCAGTAAAAAATGGAAAAAACAGCTAGGATTTTTCAATGTGCAAAAAAGCAATAGTTCTTGTAGAGGCTGATCAAGTGCAGCCTACAGGTGGCATATTTTATACCAAAGACGAAGAAGCTAGACATTGAAGAGCTCTTTCTTATTTGCTTTTTTCACTTGTTTTTGTTATTCTGTTGTGGGAGATATCTAGGGACATGCAGTAGGTCTCAGTATACAAATGCCTCAAGATGTTTTCATGCAATCAGATGTAAGCTGGTAGTGTCTGAAAATCTAAAAAATGTTCTCATTGTTGTCTAGTTTTACAGTTTAAGCAGCCAAATCACAAGCTAATGAACTGAGTAAAATGCTGTTTGCTATTATGGCAGATTAATTGAGTTATGTAATGTGACTTCATGTGATGATGCTTTAGGCTGCTGCGCAACATAAGCCATTTGAAATATGAGCAGGAATCTCTCTGCAAACAAAAAAGGGCATTTTGTTCAGATCATTTCAGCCAATCACAAAGCTGTTTACTTTAATGTCAATGTTCTTCTGTGTAAGCTGCTAACACGTTTTGGTGTTGGGGTTAGTCGCACGGTTTGGGCCACGTTTTTTTTATGCGCATTCCCTTAAAAGATTGTTCACAAAAGTAGTTACTGAAAAAATAAATGCGTAGACGTTTGTCCTTCTGTGCCACACCCTGTCTACTCATTGTACACCAATGATAGGAAGCTAAAAGAAATCTTTCAACCAAAACTGGGAAGATACACACATCTATTGGAAAATAAGTTATTGAAAGTGAAGAGTGACGCAGAGAGGAAATGTGAGTAGTATTTATGAGATTTTTGTACAGGTGTGTAAAAGAAGATGCAACAGAATTAACTTTGATGATGCTATTTTTTTATTTGCTTGGTCACATGCCTCCCATGTCTTTCAAGTTGTGATTTTGAGAGTGTCTGTAGAAACAGTGGATATTGCTGTAGTTTGAAATGTCTATTTTGTTTCATTTTTGTTTTCTTTTTAGACAAATCTTTCAATAAAAATGTTTCAAACATCTGGCATTTATGAATTTTGAGTGCTACAGATACTTTGTATTTGGTTGTTTTTTATAAGCCCCATTAGCTACCGAATGTTGCAGTAGATGTTTGTCTTAGGGTCTATGTTATCCTTAAGCCAACGGTCCGCAACTTTTTTTTGTAAGAACCGGTACAGTTACATACTTCTTTTCCAGGGACCAGTCGATGTTGAGTATCACCAAGAAATAACAAGTAAAATGCATACAACTGATTATTGTGTATATTTTTAGCTCTCTTATTGTTTGAACTTGCTGTTTATTACTTTAAGTCCCTCAGTATTTTCACAGTAGAGCACAAGGAAGTAACAGACTATTAAAAAAAACAAACATTTTTTAAAAGATCCTTTGGGGCCCCGGACCTGTGGCTGGGATCCCCTGCCGTAAGCTTTTAATGCATAGCATGTTTTATGTACAAAGTATAGATCTACTGACAACAAATTATAACAAAATAAACAAAAAAACACAGAAACAGAAAAATACATTGACATAAAAACTAAATTAACTAAAAAAAAAAAGTGTAAAATAAAAAGAAAAATAATAACAAAATTAAAGCTCTGTCTACATTGATGACTAAAGTCATTTCAAACAAGTTTAGTCATTTTTTTCTCTTCCCCACAAAATTCAAATTGGAGAGTTTTTGTGCCAACTGTATATAATGTGTAATTTAAGATACATAAGTTACAATTCTTTTATGGTCACTTTATTCTTGCATAAATAAATGTGAGTGTCCACTAGATGGCATTGTTGTTACATATGAATTAAGAAAAAAAAACTTTTTCTGTTTAATGGATGATCTCACTTTTATTTATTTTTACAGAGAATCAAACATACAAACTACTAACTTCACTTTGTTCATCATACTGCTGGTATAGCATTCGCAAAACACAATACACAACACAAAAACAAAAAGATGAAGATATTTACACATGCAGTTGGTATGATTACAGGTGCACATGGCATTTTGTTTCTTTTAAAAACATTGATTACTTTGGTAGTTGTCAGGAATGTTCACATCGGTAACCAGATCAAGCTTAGTACATGAAGGATTTGGACTAGGTGGAGAATCATTACAATCTTCGTACATGCTTTTGTACAGTTTTAAAGAAAGTTATCCATAGTTTTTCATTATTAACTGGCAAATAAGTGTTGATCCCAATGCCCAGAATGCTGTATAATCACTTGAGCCAAGCACACAAGAGATACAGCAATTAGTAACAGTACACAAGGCAAAACTCCCCTGAGTCCACATGATCATTCATTCAGAGAAATTGAGTCAAAGGAGGTTTTATAACTCAAGCACTTTTAAAGATGTGCAAACATCCACACCCTCTTTGTAACAGATAATCCCAAATTATTATATAAAAAATACCCTTCAATCAACATCCCTGAGGTATCATAATGTAGAGTTACACTGAATAAGCGAGGAGTGTTTGGTACATGCCACTGCTAATTCTTTTCATTCATTCCTTTTCTTCCAGGATGTCAGTAGCAGGTGCGCACACAGTAGATGAAGACAATCACAAGGGTGACAATGGTAAGAGCTGAGAATAGAAAAATGAGTCCGGCGAAGAGAGGGTCTGTCAAGGGGTAGTTTTGCTTCACGTCCGACGGGATCATGTTAGATAAACTCAGCATGTAACCTAAACTCCACCCGATACTTGTCTTCTTTATCTGTTGACAAAAATCAAAATTGAATTTTAGTGTGTGTAATTTTTTATGTTCTTATGCAACTTTTTATTTTTTTATAAAACTATGCATTTTAAACTGTTAACTTAAATCACAATGATTTCAAACTACTCAATAATACAAACTTCTTGTTAAAGTTATAGAACTGTATTGTTTCTTTATAGTGGAATTTTACTGCAACAAGCAAAAGAGTTACATATTTTTATTGCATGTAACATTTAAACTTAAAAGTATTACTCGCAGTCCAAACTATGCTACTAAGTCCAGAGATGTGGGCGGAGTAAAGTTTAAAAAAAGCATGCAAACATAAACAGTAAGACAACACACGATTTCTGAAACATACTTGGACAAATCATAATTTAAAAATTGTTAATAATAAACTTCAATCAACTCAAGTCAATTTTACATAATATTTGCTCTTTTTGTTGTTGTTAAAGTATGACATTTCAATTTCAGCAAAATATTTTTGTAGAATTTTTATCTATTCCACCAAGTTATGACTCAGGGGAAAAAGTGAGCTCTGACACTAAAGAATGCAGAGCACTCTATAATGTGGCTCTTAATCACTTGACACACGCCATGTTCCCAACACTAACGCTACTGTTTGAGATCGGAAAATGAATCATTGCCAGCATAGGTTGAGAAATCCTGCCTTGTCTGACATGTCGTGTCAGTTGGACACAGGCTACAAAGAAGTTATCGCTATGATTCATGAGTGGAAGAAAGGGAATCCCCAAGGCTGATGGAACTCCTTTGTGGAATCTGCCTACTGTCACACTGGGTGCTTTCTAGTGCAGCTTTTTGGCGTGCCTGCACTTACAATGAGTGTGATGGGTGGTCCTGTTCTCGTGTGTGTGCTAAAAATGCAACTAGGAATGGGGGCCATGGTGAAATCATCAAATTGTCACCTACAATTTATTGCATGTAAACAAATGCAAACAAAAAGGACCTGCTATACCAGAGAAAATGTGTCAAAAATGTATCTAAAAGTTTTTTTAGGCATTCTTTTGTCAAGACTATTCACATCACACAAATGAAGATTGGAAAACTGAACATAAAAGGCAGATAATACTGTATGTATAGGTTTACTTTTTTACTGCTTGTTCCCATTTGGTGTGGTGGGAGATTTTGACAATGCTGCTAATAAACTTATACATGCCTGTTTTTGGAGATGGCAGTACCCGGAGACAGCCTACGATGAGAAATTGATTTTGTCTGATCCCAAATTCAAATCCACAACCTCCTTATTGGGAAGCCAGAGCTCTAACCACTCTACTAATGTACAAGAAATCATTTTATTTTAGTAAGCCTTATTGTATTTATTAATTAGGGATAGCCTTATGAGTTGTATTCTCATTCTGGTACCTATGTGCATAAAGTTGAAGAATGCACCTAAATTTCTGCTCCAGTTTCACCCACCAACTCTTTCACCTTTGCTAGTAATTCTAATATTTGATATTTGCTAGTGATTATGATTAATATAATTTAAGAATTAAAAAAAATGTACCTCTTTTTCAAAGTGTATGTTTGTCCAGGTGTCTTTGTTAAACTTGTATCCTTCTGTCAGTAAGGAAACAATGTAGTGGCCTGCAGTACAGTAGGTCTTGAGATATCTATCCGAGATCCACGTCTTTTCTTTCTTCAACTGGTAGACAAAAAAGTCAGTGATTAGAAGGATATGTCACTTTCATCCAAAATTACATTTTCAAATGTCTTCAATAACTTAATTCCAATGAAACATAAAATATGTAAGAGAAGATACTGTATTCTTTCATTGCAATGTCTGGGCTAACATACCTGTGTCCAAGGTGTGTGGCAGAATTTGGCTACTGCAGCTTTGAAAGTGTCAAGATCTTCACTGCCACCAATAGCTCTGGCTGTGAAAAAATATCCCGCATACGCCTGAAAAAAGGAGATAAATCATCAACATCAAGTTTTGTTACGTGGGACCATTATTTAATTTATTTAATTTACCATGTATTCTCCAGTGACCGGCGGCTGCTCCACTCCATTGAAAGAGCAATGGTCTGAAGTGCATGTTTTAAAGTCAAAAATCATCCTGACAAACTTTTTACAATCTTCCGAGTCTCCTGCTCCAACCATGAAGAACTCCTGGTCCATGTTGTATTTTCCTGGTATATTTGTGCATGTTGTGTCATAAATGTCTGATGCTTTCACTGTTGCATTAAAACCGTTTGGATAGCAGGGGTTTAGGATGAGATCCGGGTTGGATGATTGCTAAAGCAGAAAAACATAAGGGTGTTTTGTTTGTTTGTTTGTTTTTGACAGTGCTCTAAATGATTTGACCACATTGAACACAAACATCATTCAAAAAACGAATTGCTTAGGAACAATACAGAAATAATTATATGAAAATCTACAAGGGAAATGTCCAAAACAGCAGATTGAACACCAAAATCTAGTCAACCAGCATTTGTGGGCAATAAGCAGTAGTGCTAGTCATCAAAAAGAAATAGTCACTAAAGTAGATATTGTGTGATATTAATTTGCCAATAGAAGATCAATTTGGACACAAATTGACATTGTCATTCTAAAAAACTTTTCAGTGTTGAAAGACAAACTTCAGTTCTCCCTCCGAATGCATCATACACTACTAATGTATTATTAATGCATGGGTTGTTGTTACTATGCGCCTGTGCAATATTCCTAGACAGAAATGCTTAACATTCAATGAGAGATCGATACTCTTTATAACATAATGCATTCTTCACTTCACTTGACTCTTGCTTATTCACAGCACAGGACGGACATTGCTCACTAATCAATTCTCAATTAGGCATTAATGTTTTTTGGCGGCCCTCTGCTTGCAAAGCAAATGCTTTTGGCTACTGTTGCCTATAGTAAATGCATCTACACCCAAGGGAGCTACCCACTCCGCATATTATTATTTTACCTGAACTATTTTGTCCAAGACCTTCTTCTCGGCTTCGCTCTTGCCGTAGCAAAGGAAACTGTGCGTGTACACGTTGTACGTGTAGCCGTAGAGTTTGACGTGTAAAAAATCCTCTCCAGTTAAATTTTGTCCTACAGAGAAGGCTATCTGTGTGGAAGCGCCGCCCAGGTCCATGGATCCAAATGTTTGCCCTCCTTCTGGTCTCACGTATTTGTTCCACATATTTTTCTGTTAAAAAAAAAAAAAAATAGAGTAATCAATTAGGCACATGCCGACGCGTTTTCTAGTGCAGTGGTCCGCAAACTTTCACGACAAGAACCAACTTATAGTTAGGTATAGCCTTGGATCTAAGCCTAGAGAAAGAAGGCCAAAGTTATTATTATTTTTTTTTTTTTGTTGCATCGAAATAAAACAATAATTTAAACTACCAAGAATGGCTTCAAGAAGCATTTGACGCAATCCAATCATGGAAGTATAATTGGCTACCATACGTACGCATACCTCAGTTTGAGAAACACTGTTTTAGTGTGTTTCCGGGTCGTGTCAGGGCTAATTTAGCATAAGCTACATCAACACCGATGAAGGCACTATGTGTTTTAAGTTATTTATTTGTTATTAGTTAGGCCTATTTACTTTCCTTTGATATGAAAAAGTTGGAAAGAAGACAGTGATCCGACAAGACCAGTCACCAGAGCCCCCGACCCGTCACTAGGTAAGGAAATCCGTTTCTTCATCTGGGTTACTCTGTTGGCTAATGGTGATGATGATGATGATGATGATGATGATGGTGATGATGATGATGATGATGATGATGTATGTGATGATGATGATTAATTATTATTTTTATTATGAGGCTGTCTCTGTTAGGCTTATGTTACCGTTGTTTGTTCTACTTTGTAAGTGCTTATAAAACAGAAAATGCTGATCACTACAACAATTGTAACAATGGTGATTAGTTAAAAGCGTACCTCAAAAAAGTTCTCCATGATATAGTTGACTGTGATCCATCCATACAGGCCTTCTTCCTGTCCACTGATGATGGAGGCATTTTGGAAATGAAAAGGCAGGCCGCTCAGATACTCTCTGAGACTTTCCATGATTTCGATAGCCCTTGTTTTATTACTTTCCCTTTAAAATGAACACATCTGCTTAGGTATTGATCAGTAGGCTATAAGAAAAAACTCCAAGTATAGCATGAATAAATGAATGTTTTACTCTAGCAGTCTCATCCCGGCTGTTGCCCCCAGAAACAGCGGGGTCTTTTTACGCTTTCTTCAGGAATGGCTTTGGTGATGTTGGTCATACAGGCTTTAAACGCTTTCCATGAAGCAGCATCTTTCTCTGCATCAACTTTCATCTCTGAAATGCCCTCACCTGTGGACACAAGTCTACAATTAAATATCACTGTGCTCCATAATGTGCTGTAGAGTCTGCGTTATTAACCATCACTTACCTGCAACTCTGCAGTTCATCACCTCTTTGACCATCCCTGTTTGATTTTGTTTTTCTCCGGGCCACTCATACAGATAAATATTTGAACGAGATGAGCCTGAATCTATAACTATGCCATACTAAAAGAGAAAAAGAAAGAAATTTAACAAGTTAGGAAACATGAAACAACTACTCTTTGGCAGCATTTCATCAGACTGAGCCATGAGTGGACCCTTTGTCACTAGTGTCTGGATAACATCTACTCACATTCTTTACCATGTTAATGTCACACCAGTGGATTCAGGTTTTCATGTGTAGCCTATATCCCTCTCCTTTTTTATCGCTCTTAAATGTTGATATAAAAACAGTGTTCACCTCCATACTGTACGAACGAAAGCTCCATTTGTCCTGGATGACAGCGACAGTGATCAAAGCCGCGATACTTCCCAAAAGGAGAAACAGCACCAGAGCGATGCGACACTTGTATCCAGTCGACTCTTTAGAAGCCATTTCCTGTGGATGGAAATGAGTTAAGCACTTTGGTTTTCCCTAAAAGCCATGCACGCATAATTGAAAAATACCAACAGAGCTGCAGAAAGTGTGCAGTAATCAAATTATTGGTAAAAGCAATGCAAAAAAGCTTAAGGTACTCTTTTATCAATCTAGTTATAGGAAACCTCACACAGTAGGTAGTTGTACATAACCCTGTGTAAAAACAAAAAGGCTTTTTTCAGAACATTTGTCAAATCAATCAAAAGAGCTTCATCTACTGTCTCAATAAACAAGTAACTGTTAAATAATAGTTTTATGTTTTTACAGATACATGTTGTATCATTTTAAAATAACTTACTCATCTGACAATGTTTATTCTATAGTTACGAGAATGTTTTGATGAGAGCTCTTTGTGTAAGCAGCTGATTCATCCAAATATTCATCCAAAACGCGCCCAATACACAAAAATAAACACAGGTCCCAGATGGTTCCTGTTCCTGAGCTTGGATGAAGACAAATGAACATGCGTGTACAAATGCACTTGTGTAAACATGTGGTTTCACTTTTGCAGCTCACTAAGGTCAGCAGCATGTGCATGTCCTTAAACTTTAGACTTTTAACATAATCCAGTGCCTTTTTGGTACATTCTCATGTCTTCTAAGCTTCAATCTGTTTACAGCGCTGAAAACTTTGCTTTTACGTTAAAGATTAGGTCACAAAACAACGCCTTTTTCCATTCTATTTCATTCTACCTTTAATTATCAGTGGACTCATTTAAAGCCGCATAAACCCTATAATAATAGAGTCTGGGACACATGATTTGCAGTGAATACACTTGATGTTGTCATGGGTACTTAGTTGAAAACAAGCAGGCCGGTGATGACAGACAAGTGTAACTACAACACATGTCAATAAGCACTTCTGTATTCAGAACATGTAGAATTACATTTCATTGGCATTTTTATGATTGTGCCCTTTTAGGGACAGCTCTCAACCAGTGTAAATACAGTTCAGAAGGCATGTGGCGCTCTGTAAGCCCATTGATCTCAGGCTTTACTGGTGGCTCCTGGTCTGTCTTTAAAGTCACTGTGTCCCGCTGACTCTTGGTCACTTCATAGGGATGCATTTGCCACAAGCTGTGGACTGTCTATTTGCAATGCATCATATAAAGTGTGTGTGTTTTAATACCATGTGAGTGAGTGAGTGAGTGAGTGAGTGATTAAATAGTTGAATGAATGATTGATTGATTTTTATATAAATACAAAGTAGCATAAAAAGGATAACAGTTGCATATGTTGCGTATATGGTTATATTACGCTTTACACATTATATGAATTGTGTGATCACTTTAATATATAATATCATGACATGAGGAAAAGTTTTTACATTGGCTAGTACTACTTTATGTTTGTAAATATTACATACATGTCTATTTGTTCATTTGTTTGAGTTAGTTCTCTCTCTCTCTCTCTCTCTCTTTTTCTCTAGTACGTTATGTCTGATCTAGGTACTCATCTTATTTCTAAAGCAACTGTTTTTTTTTTTTTTGCTGCATCTTTGAGCGCTGCTTCAGGTTGTTTTTTTTTTTTTGTTTGTTTTTTTTTTCCAGCTTGAGTTTTTTCTAATATAATTACTTGTGTTTTTTGATTTATAACACTGCACAGAAATACATTCAAATTTAGTTTCACAGTTGCTATGACTATGGACATTTTGACATTAACATATGGTTTAGAATTCAATTTTATTGTAATATTGTAATTGTCGAATATGACAGGAGATCCTTAGAAAAATTCACATCGCTAGGGGATCCCTGGTCTGAAAACGTATGAGAACCTCTGGCATAGATGGGATATTAAACTAATCATTTTGACAATCGGAGGCATTTTATTTGTTTATTTTTCTGGCTCCTCTGCTTTGGGCTCTGCAGCTCTGAAGTGGGCACAGATTTTTTTTGCCTCCTAATTTTCATTCAAATAGACTGAAGCCAGCACTGAATCATTTGTTACACAGCTACAAGTTTCCCTTAAAAATGACTTATTGTGCTGTAACACATTAAAGCCAATGACATTTTAGTCTTTCAGCAATGTCACTATGTACACCAACCTCACTTGTCTGTACACAGTGATCTGTGCATGCAGCGACTAGCCCAGTACAGACACAGTACAGTGTGGCATTGCACGACTAACAGACGTTCTGACTCATTGCAGGAAATATTATGCAAAAACAAAAGATAATGCATGTAAGAACAAGTGCTTTCTTACCTTGCAGAGTTGGTTTGAGTTCCTCCTAGAGTTTGTTTGCAAAGTTCAGAGGTAGAAGTGAGTTTGTTAAGTATAGTGTAGTGTAGTGTAGTGAGTGAGTGGAAGGATGTCAAGAATGACCAGCCCACATGCACAGGAGTCTTGTAACCCAGCAGCAGAGAGGGAGTGCTGGGGAGCGGGGAGGAGCTTATGTACAACCCCAATTTCAAACCACCCACCCCAGCTGTACGTGGGTCCTTCTTTTATTTGTATTTTAGAAAGAACTCTTTAATGGTTAATTCATGTAGTCAATGAAGTCAAGGAGATGTGTGACCGTGTAAAACAAGTTAAGTGATAAGCAACATTAGACAGCAGTAAATGTCTGATCATATTGCAAGATATCACTTCAGTAATAAATTCTTATCAGTGTTTTTGTTTGTAAAAGTGTAAAAGAAATACCTATGGTCATACCTTTTGTCATGTTCACTTGCCTTGTTCAAGCTTGTCTTTGATTTGATTTGAAACCTGCTTGGGTTCATAGCTTTATCTTACACTTACAACAGACTGCGCCCATTTGTAAACGCATGTTTGTGAAGAATGTGTCAAAAAGGTTAAATTAAATCCTATACTCACTTGCTAAACTGTTAATAATATTGTTATTTTGTAGTGGTAGAGGAAATTGTCGAAACAGGGACCTTTGCAAAGTGTAAGGATATCTTGCAATTGTTCCACTTGCACAGGTTATTCCACTTACACAGACCATCAAATGAATGAAGTTTAGCGCAGTTCTGATTTTCAATTAAACAACCAAAGAAATTCTTGATCGACTACAGACATTCTTGATCAACTTCAGGGGTGTATCAAAAAGCTCTGAAACTAAGAAATACCTCTTTGATCTAGCCATGGAGCAAACCCAAGCTACATCTAAAAAGACAGAAGGAATTAATGTTGAAGTATTTTTTTCATGAAAGTAACAGATTAAATGTCAAAATGCAGGCTAACTCACTGCTTTTTGGTCCTGTTTAAATAATCTTTAAAAAGATACTATTACATTACTTAGTAAAGCAGAAAAATACATCAACTACAACACAAAACAACATTATTCAAGGTTTTAAAAATGTACTAAAGTATAGAATATACTGTATATATAGAGAGTGGGCTCTTTAAAGAACTGATACAAATCCTTTACTGCTTATGTCAGTGAGGCAATGATAAAGTGACTGTGTAGTAACTATGTTTGCTTAGAAGTGCTTTTGAGTCTGTATAGTTTTGTTAGTTCAATTGCTGGAGGACATGACAGTAGATAAAACAGGATATTTGGTTATGTACTTAACATTATTGTTTTGCAATCTTTACAGTTTGCTGATATTTGCATAGTTCCTAACAGCCTCCACCTATCTTTATTGTAAGGAAAAGTTCTCACAGCCATATGTAATCACTCTGCGCTTATCAGACAATAATCCTCTCTCTAACATGCAAGCAGCAAAATAGTCCAGATTGATACTAAAACTAATATTACTAGATTATTATTTTAAAAATGATGAAGCAATGTAGAAAAAAAACATAACTAGAATATTATGATCTATACTTCAGCTGTAACATTCCATGATGATATTAATGAAACTTTCATTTTGTTTATAACATTTTTTGTTTGTTTCAAAATGGCTTCTGAATTATTGAGTTGAGTTTGAGATTGTTTATTACTAATATTGCAAAAGAAATGACTTGCATGTTTAATTAAAGAGTGTTGAATGCTTATTAATGAAATGGACAGATAAATAGTTCTTATCAATGATTATCTACGAGCATGAACAAGACAGCACGTTATGGACTTCAATTGGATGGCTTTCAGTGCACTGCTCACTAATCGTCTGTGCGTCTCTGAATCTGGGCTTTCTAAAGGCACTAACACCCCGATCAGTCCTCACCGCAGCAGAGCGGAAATGTATTGGTTCTGCTGTGGCCAGATCAATTAGAACAGAAGCACTCCCAGTCCACAGAAAGAGCCAGACACTCCTCACTTTTACTATTTGGTCTTTACTTTACAACTTGAGCTGCCTTTGGATTGATCAGAAACGTGTGGGTTTTGACTCAATGTAATGATGCATGTTAAAACCACATAGTACTTCAGAGCTGATTGCTTGATTAAAAGTAATGTTGATCTTTTGGATCTCCCTACAAAAAAACTATGAACTTGCTTGAATGAAACATAGCTTCACATCCACCGTAGGCCGACTTATCGCGGTCAGAGATGAGCCTGATGAGGGTAGTGTCGTCTATAACTTGATCAGTTTTACAGTGTCACTGGAGGTGCAACAGTTGAAAAGATGTAAAGACACTTTTACATTTAGAAAATCACACCGCCACTTTCGTTTCCCTAGTTTCAGTGGGCGTGATTGACAAACGAATTAGCCAATCAGGGTCATGCATCATCAATCAAAATCAACATGGCTTCTTATGGAATAATGAATAAATAATAGTATTGATCACTGGTAACTGAAAACACAAGTTTGATTTTTTTTTTTAATCTGTGGTTCTCAACCCCTTTCTGACACGGCCCCCAGAATAACTGTAAGTATTCAAGGCCCCCAACACAAAATGTAGGCTTTTCACAAAGTGATAATGTTGGAATTTGGTCTGATGTTTAATTGTATTTTAAGCCAAAAGTCTAGACAAATTAGTCTTTATACAGGGGTCCGCAACCTGCGGCTTTAAAGACTCCAGAGTGACTTTTTACGGTCTGATTGAGAATGAAGAATTATACAATATTGACCCTTTGCACCTACGTCACATGATCATGGGGGTGTGCTGTGATGGAGGGCAGAAGTGTATGTACGCAGTATTACAGGGAGTGCAAACTGACAAATTCTTACATACAGTATTTTCTTATTTTTGGTAAAGAAAGCAGTGGATGCTTCTAGCTCATGTTCAGTACATTTGTCCATGGAAGTAGAACATCTTTTACGCACAAAGCAAGGTATTTAGAAAAGCTAATGAATGCTAGCTGCTCCATATCCTCTTCCTCCTGCTAAGTTTAGCTGACTTTACTCCTCATGATTTGTGGAATTCTGTGGTAAACAGGGTTTTGTCTTACACTGGAGCAGATTTAGAAGCATACAGGAGTTTGGTTTTCAGTGCTGTCAAGCGATTAAAAAAATTAGAGATTAATTAATTATGATTTGTAATTAATTAATCTAATTATTCTATTTTACTCTCACTTAAAAATTGCTGAGAAAAACACTCAACTGAAGTGTTTTTGTTTTGTTTTTATCCAATTTAATTACTACATTATTGTTGCAGATAGAAAATACTAATATACAGTATTGCAAATTATGAAGACTTTAGGACGTTTTTGAACATAACATTTCTGTTCATCAGTCCAATAACTTTCATCTGCTTCTTTATTTTTGTCTCGTTGCTACTCATCACCAGTTAAAGCTGTCAAAATAGATTAGTGCCATTAAAAAATTAACTCGATTAATATGTCTGAATTAATCTCAATTGCACTAATTTGACACCCTAGTTTCAGTACTTGGTTGTAGCTCATGTGAGGCTAGTGTTAACCACACATGATGCAGGCTGTTTCAGGTATTCATTGCATCTTTTTTTTTTTTCAAATGTCATAATTGTTTTTTTTCATTAGCATTGACTTGACGTTGTTTAACACTTAGAGGGATTCCAGCTTTTGATTTATTGCTGCCACATACTGGTAGGGCTGCTCGATTATGATGAAAATAATAATCCTGATTGTTTAAATCATAATTGAAATCACGATTATTCAAATGATTATTTGCTTAGAGAGACTGCAGAGCGTTAGTACCCTTTATGAAACGACTGAAGAGATAAATGAAACATGTGACAATTAACTTATAGAAATAAAAGTTGTAATGTACTACAACTTAAAAGAACCACCTGTTTCCAATTAAGGAAATAAATAAGCACTTATAAACAGATTTATAAGTTACGGTCAATAATTGCGATTACACGATTACACAATTTTGTAAACGATTACAGCAATAATCGTAACTGAAATTGAAATTCGATTATTTGCACAGCTCTACATACTGGTGTCTTCTATCTTAATCAAAATGTAAACAAAAAGCTCCAGCTTTAGGCTTACAACCTCCTTGCCTGTTAGTGCAGTGTGTCGTACAAGACACAGCCATTTACAATTGAAATCAATAAAAGTAACTTAGAAACAGGCAGGTTTTCGAAGAGCGTGACGACACGTGCAATGGTCAATAATGTTATGAGGAAAGAAACAACATGTTGTGGTATTAATGTGTGTAAATGTGAGACTTGTCTGTGTATTGGGGCCCTATAAGTGTGTGGTTTTGTATGGTTCTCGGCACTCACCTTTGACATTTTTTTTTATTGTCAATGTTACGGGCTCTGCCCTGTCTGTGTGTTTTTTGCCTTGCCTCCACTCCAGTACCACCCTCATCACGCTCACCTGCCCAGCAATTAGCTGGGAGGTATAAAGGACCGGTCTCCCCACACCACGTCGACCAGTGGGTCCTCTACCACGCTGCAGCCGCTTTAATTTACCTTTTGTTTATTTTTGTATTGCACATTTACTTTTGTAAAATAAATATTGTTATTCCTTCTTTTCAAGACCGTTTCCTCCCTGTTTTGTTCTATTTTGCCACCCTTTTTATAACATCTAAAGTTACTGTGCCAACCAACACCTCTGGGCTCCCTGGCACGTAACAGATTGGGGGCTCGTCCGGGATCTGGTAAAGTAGAGCATTTATGGGAATGTGTGGGGGTATGAGTGTGCGTGTGCTCTGGTTGTGCTGTGTTTGGGTGCACTTTGGATAGCCTGCACATTTTTTGTTTTGCATAAATGTCCCAGACTAGACTAGGGGGTTGTCCAGCTTGGTCCTAGTGGCCATTCCTTCGGGCATCCGTTTTTTGTTTTAGTTTGTTTTTTTCGGAGCGAATCCTGGGTGGAGTGGATTCTCCTTAGGGGGCTGCACGTTCGCCTCGAGCCCGGCAAGCTCCAGAAGACAGACTAGGCTTAGTTTTCGTTAGGCAGGTATCTGGGTTTATTTATGTTTATGTGCATTTAAAAGCTATCTCTGTTGTGTGTGCCTTAACTACCCCTTCTTTGCCCCGTAAATGGTGCGAGTGTGTGTGTTGAAGTGAGCGAGCGAGTGTGTGAGCGCGCAGGTGACTGCTCTGGTTACGCGCGGCGCGCGCTCTTGGACTCCACTCATTGGCATCAGGTGTAGCTTGGCTGTGAGTGTGATCAGCTGTAATCCAGACCAGCAGTGGCTCTCGACGTCTGGTGAGTGATGGCTACATTTGATTTAGAGGCGTTTGTGTCTAATCCTACGTTGGATGTGTTTGAATCGTGTAGAAAATGCGATTTAATTGACATCGCCCGGCATTATGACGTCCCCGTGTCTGCAACTTTGCGTGTGGGTGAGTTGCGAGAGACTTTATTAGCTACTTTAGTTAGTAATGGGATTTTGGTCTTACCGGGGGCTGGCGATGTTGGGAGGCGACCGCGGGAGGAGCAGTGACGTCCCCGGTGCGTCCTGGTTTGGAAAGCGCTGCGGCGACAGGGCAGCCTGACCAGCAGCTAGACTTTCCAAATGTGTTAACGAGTGAAACTGAGGAAAAAGTTAAGACTGCTAGTGCTGAGTCTTCCCCTGCTAGTGTCCGTGTTCGTATTGAACGTCTCAAAAATCAAAGAGAAGAAAGGGAGCGAGAGTTCCAATTAAGACGTGAGCTTGAGGTAAAGCGCATTGAGTTAGAAGCTGAAGTGGAGCTTAAAAAATTGGAGGCTGAATCTGCTCTTAGAATGCGGCAACTTGAACTGCAGGCAGCGACACAGCGTTCGGTTTCCAGTCCGTCCGTTGTGGTTAACCCGTGCGATGCGTTTGATGTAACCAAAAACATCCAGCTCGTCCCAGTCTTTCGCGAGGCTGAAGTTGAGTCATATTTTGGTGCGTTTGAGCGCATTGCGTCAGCGTTACATTGGCCAAGAGATGTTTGGGCGATTTTGCTTCAGTGTAAGTTGAGTGGCAAAGCTTCAGAAGCCTGCGCGTCATTGTCGGTTTCAGACAGCTTAAATTATGACCAGCTTAAAAGTGCTATTTTGCGCGCTTATGAGCTTGTGCCTGAAGCCTATCGACAGCGTTTTAGAGGACTGCGTAAATCGTTTAGTCAAAGTTTTGTGGATTTTGCTCGTGAGAAAAGTCTGTTGTTTGACAGGTGGTGCTCCGCCAGTAAAGTAAGCACGTTTGCGTCTCTGCGTGAGCTACTCTTGATCGAAGAGTTTAAAAACAGTCTTCCTGAGCGTATCCTTGTTTATTTAAATGAACAAAAGTTTCTACGCTCCAGCAAGCTGCGATTTCAGCAGACGAATTTGCTCTCACGCACAAAGCTGCGTTTACGCGTGAGCCAGTGTCAAAACAAACTGAGAAACCGGTCCACTCTAACATTCAAAGCAGTTCCAAGCCTGAAAAGCCAAAGCAATGTTTCTACTGTCACAAATTTGGCCATCTTGTAGCAGAATGTGAAACTTTAAAGCGCAAACAGCCAGCGTCGAAACCAAAAGGCGTAAACCTCATTAAAACTGTTTCTGCTGTTCCGATTAAATCTGCCTGTTCACCTGTTGTCTCTCCTGATGAGTGCTTTAAACCCTTTATCTTTGAAGCCTTTGTTTCAGTGCCGGGAGAAGCCAAGCGTCCTGTGACTGTCCTTCGTGACACGGGTGGTTCACAGTCATTTATCCTCTCCGGTGTGCTTCCTCTGGGTCCTAAGACAGACTGCCACTTAAGCACCGTGGTGAAAGGTATCGGTCTGAGTTATGTTCCAGCTCCTCTGCATAACGTCCACATTGATCCAAGTTAGTCAGAGGGATTTTTCCAGTGGCTGTTCGTGACCAGTTTCCTGTTGATGGGGTAGATTTTATCATGGGAAATGATATTGCGGGTGGAAAAGTTTATCCCTCACCTGAAGTAGTCAGTCAGCCTATTCCTGATTCTGAACAAGATGAGTTGTCTAAACAGCATCCTGAAGTTTTCTCTGTGAGCGTCCTAACCCGAGCGCAGGCTAAAAAGTTAGCTCAGGAGAGTGATGTTGATTTGTGTGACTCTGTGCTTGCTCCTGTTTTCTTAGAGGACAGAGCCCCTCTTCTGGTCACTGTGAGAACAGTGCCAAAGTTAAAGTTAACAGTGAAGGAGTTAAGGAAAGTGCTTAGTGTCCCCACCACTAACTTGTGAAGCTCTTATTGAAGCTCAAAATTCTGATTCTACTTTAACCAAATGTTTTCTGCTTTAGACAAGCCTGATGACAACACTTTGTTCTTCCTTGACAGAGGAGTGTTGATGCGCAGTGGGTCCCGAGGCAGGTAACGCACACTGACAATGACTGGTGTACAGTTTTTCAATCGTGGTTCCCAAAGTTACAGACAGCATGTGTTATCTTTGGCACATGAGCATTTGTGGTCCGGCCATCTTGGTGTGACCAAAACTTACAACCGTGTCCTACAGCATTTCTTTTGGCCAGGTCTGAAAGCTGATGTGGTGAGCTTTTGCAAGACGTGTAGTACCTGCCAATCTGTAGGTAAACCTAACCAGGTGGTCCCTCCAGCTCCACTGCGCCCTGTGCCTGCTGTCGGTGAGCCCTTCGAACATGTCATTGTAGACTGTGTTGGCCCTCTGCCAAAAACTAAGTCTGGTAACCAGTTTCTGCTAACAACAATGTGTGTTACTACTAGGTTCCCCGAGGCGATCCCACTGCGCAAAATAACTGCTCCTTCTGTAACTAAGCTTTAACTAAGTTTTTCACTACTTTTGGTCTCCCCAGGGTCGTGCAGACAGACCAAGGGACAAACTTCCTGTCTAGACGTTTAAAGAGACCCTACAGTCTTCGGTGTAACCCATTCTGTGTCCAGTGCTTACCATCCAGAGTCTCAGGGTGCACTTGAAAGGTGGCACCAAACTCTTAAGTCCATGTTAAGCAAGTTCTGTTTGAGACCGGCAAGGATTGGGATGAGGGGTTCCTTTCATGCTTTTGCTATTAGGACGCCACCCAAGAGTCCCTAGGTTCAGTCCAGCTGAACTTGTTTTTGTCACAGTATACGTGGACCTTGAAAGTGTTAAAGGAACAGTTCTATCTTTCAGCGTCTACTACAAATGTTTCTGACTTTGTTTCCAAGTGCGAGAACGTCTCCAGCAGGCCTCAGTTCTAGCTAAGGAAGCTCTCTCTTCTTCACAGGCTAGTATGAAAGAACGCTTTGACAAGAAAGCTGTAGCCCGTCACTTTAAACCTGGGGATAAGGTTTTAGTGTTGCTTCCTACTTTGGCTCTGCCCTTTCAGCTCGTTTCTCTGGCCCTTATGTTGTGGAGAAGCAAGTGTCTGACACTAACTATCTTATTCTTACACCTGAACGCAGGAGGAAAACTAGACTTTGCCATGTCAATATGCTCAAGCCTTTCATGTAAGGGAGGAGGAGAAATCTGCTCAGTCCTATTAACTGTGCCTTGTGTGTCACCTGTCCTTCTAGAAGCTCCAACTGAGGAGGATTTTGAAGAGCTTGTGTTGCCCAGCAGTGTGGTCGGTTGTCCAACTCTGAGTTTATGTCCAGTTTAGGCGCCATCTGTCATACCTCAGCGAAGACCAACTTGGTGACATAAGTGCTTTATTACAGTCTTATCCTCATTATTTGTGACACCCCATCTCGCACAACTATACTGAGATGATATTGACGTAGGTTCTGCTTACCCAATTAAACAGCATGCTTATCGCTGTCCTCTTCCCAAAGCGTGAGGCCATGAAAAAAGAAGTAATGTATCTATTAGAAAATGGCCTAGCCAAACCTAGTTACAGTCCTTGGAGTTCTCCTTGTCTTCTAGCTCCTAAGTCTGACGGTACGCCTCGTTTTTGCACAGACTTTAGAAAGGTAAATGCAGTTACAGTGCAGACTCATTTCCTTTGCCCAGAATGGAGGACTGTATTGACAACATAGGCCCTGCAGTTCACATTACAAAGTTAGATCTGTTGAAGCTACTGGCAGGTACCTCTCACTGAGAGGGCGTCCGATATCTCTGCCTTTGTAACACCAGACCATTTCATGCAGTATACAGTTATGCTTTTGGCATGAGAAATGCACCTGCCACATTCCAGCGCCTTATGCAGATCGTTTTGAGAGATGTTCCTAACTGTAATGTGTATCTGGACGACATCGTTGTGTATTCGGACACTTGGCCCCATCATGTTGTTGTCTTGACAGAGGTTTTCAAACGTTTGTGTCAAGCTAATCTTACATTAAACTTGGCCAAATGTGAGTTTGGGAAGGCCACTGTGACCTACCTTGGCAAAATTGTTGGCCATGGACAAGTACGACCTGTCGATGCTAAGGTAGAAGCAGTTCTCTCTTACCCTACTCCTACTACTCGTCGAGAACTGCGCCGGTTCTTAGGCCTAGCCGGCTACTACCGGTGTTTTTGCAAAAACTTTTCTATTATAGTTGCTCCGCTTACTGCTCTCTGTAGTCCCTCCGTCCCCTACTCATGGACTGCTGAGTGTGATTGTGCTTTTCAGGCAGCCAAGTCCCTTCTCTGCAGTGCTCCTGTCTTGTCTGCTCCAGACTACTCCAAACCATTTAGCCTGGAAGTAGACGCCAGTGCTACAGGGGTTGGCGCTGTGTTGCTTCAAGATGAGGCTGGTGTCTCCCACCCAGTCTCATACTTTTCAGCAAAATTCAAGAAGCACCAGCTTAACTATTCTACCATTGAAAAAGAGACTTTGGCTATGCTGCTTGCTCTCCAGCATTTCAATGTTTATATTGGTTCCTCTAATGTCCCAGTTTGTGTCTATACAGATCACAACCCACTTGTCTTTCTAGCCCAGATGTTCAACCATAACCAACGGCTGATGCGTTGGGCGTTGCTGGCCCAAGGTTTCAACATCTCCATCCAGCACAAGCGGGGGAAAGACAATGTTGTGGCAGATGCCCTCTCGCGGACTGAGAACCACCATCACCACTTACCAAGAAGTGGTGATGGGCAGCAATATCCTTTTTCATGACCACTCTTGGTTCTGCATTGAAAATGACAACTTTATAGAGCAACTATACATCACCACTGGGGTTTTAGTGATGTTAGACCTCTATATCCTTCATGTTAAACTATTATAACCATTGAATGCTAAAGTTAATGTCCCTGACGTTATTATTATGGGGGCTAAGATAATTTGAGGGAGGGTAGTTTTTGTTTTAAGGGGGGAGGTGTTACGGGCTCTGCCCTGTCTGTGTGTTTTTTGCCTTGCCTCCACCTCCAGTACCACCCACCTCATCACGCTCACCTGCCCAGCAATTAGCTGGGAGGTATAAAGGACCGGTCTCCCCACACCACGTCGACCAGTGGGTCCTCTACCACGCTGCAGCCGCTTTAATTTACCTTTTGTTTATTTTTGTATTGCACATTTACTTTTGTAAAATAAATATTGTTATTCCTTCTTTTTCAAGACCGTTTCCTCCCTGTTTGTTCTATTTTGCCACCCTTTTTATAACATC